>CM023865.1:3699268-3906768 GCA_013389735.1 Phaseolus lunatus | reverse complement strand
TTATAATACTCAAATC
Source organism: Phaseolus lunatus (assembly GCA_013389735.1). Classification (NCBI taxonomy): domain Eukaryota; kingdom Viridiplantae; phylum Streptophyta; class Magnoliopsida; order Fabales; family Fabaceae; genus Phaseolus; species Phaseolus lunatus. The sequence continues at coordinate 3,906,752 of CM023865.1, read as the reverse complement.
AGCTAGATAGAGTTGCATTGGCATGTTCTAAGAACAAAAACATCATATATATTCAACAGGATAGAGTAAGAGCATTGAAGATAACTTCGTACCCTATTGACCCCAGACTGAATCCCTGACAAGGTCACATGAATAATGAAAAGGCAACTGGGTCCATTTAAAAGGTATAACGGACAAAAATGCTGAGTAAAGTCAATAAAACTAGGTATGGATTTGGGATGAGTCTAGTCTAGATTTTGCCTCTCTAGCTTCAGTTACAGGTTTGGAGGAGCTGGGTATGCAAAATTTTAAAATTTTAATTCAAATGATAGATAAATGAATTATAAAATTAGAAACCTAAGAACTGAATATATGGTTTCAACTTTACTATTGAATAATTATAATAATTTAAGAGATTCAATAATCATAATACTTCATTTATATTTCCAACAATGACAAGAAATAAGATTGAGAGAAATGCATGTGTATTGTCAGAGAGTGAGAAAGTATCAAAGGTGAAATAGTAATTCTTGACAGCACACCTTCGTAACTCTCATCTCTCACTAGGTACACCATACACATGTGTGACTTTAAGGTGGATTCAGGTGCAAGTAGATACATTCATAAACCCACCCCACTTTTGCAATTTGGGAAAAACCTAAACACACTCAGTCAAAGCATATTTTCTCCATCAAAATCAGGGCATGATGGGATATGAGTTACCGTGGATTAAGATTTAATTGCCATACCTAGAGAAAAAAACTGTGATAGTAACTGCTAGCGACTCGTAAAGAGTATTGCTGATTCAACAGAACTAATTAAATGAACAGTTCTTTCATGATACGACTTCTTAATCTAATCATAAGAAACCATTCATGAGAAGTAATTAAATTTAAGAGTTCTCTTATGATATGACTTCTTAATCCAATCCTAAAGAAACCATTGCAAGAAATAGAATGCATGAAACAGGAACAGTACTGACTAATAATATTAACAACAATGTAAAGAATGTAAAGCATCCACGTGCATGCGATATTCCTTTTAGAGAAGAATGTATTAGGGACATTAAGTACGCAGTTAGCTGCTCATACAGTAATCGACAAAACCAAGTTTGCTGCTCAAGGATAAGAGAGGCTAAACTCACCTGACTACATCAACAATCTCAAAATTAGTCAGATACAAACCGGGCAGCCAGTTCCAGTTATATCAGTTGCAGAGAGTCAAATCTGCTAAATGTCAACTTTATAGAGAGAGGAAAGCAGCATACTCAGACAAATATGATTGTCCATTTGCCATATAAAAACAAACAAGCAATGCACTAAAACTAGGTTTTATGACTAAGATTAAGTGTACCAAGGATGGAAGGCTAATTAGAAGAATATTATTTATAAATTACAGAAAATAGATAGAAGAATATTACTTAATCTTGGTATCAGCCTGGTTGATGCTAACAAAACCGTTATTCATATACTGCTGTAGATGAATATGCTTTAACTATAACAATGATGGAGCAACTTACTTTGTTTTCCATTCAAGAAAGAAGTATAACATAATCATCCAAATTTTCAGAGGTGTTGTGTTTATATGCATCCAGCATTGAAGCAAAGTAAATTTGAGCAAGATGACTTAAACTATTGCCTCAGTTTTTGGGTATGGAGAATCGATTAAAAAAAGTAATTCGAACATCATAGCCAGAATTTTTTTCTTTTTCACTTCACCTACTGAAATATGAACTCAAATTTAATACCTGGAAACATATATATGCTACCTAACCAAAAGATCTGAATTTTCTGCCATTATATTCCAACTGCATTACAATTACGAGGTTGGATGAAAACATCATACTAAGCAGGCAAAACAATCCTACTACCACCCACAATATGCAAATACAAAGCAAGACACAAGGTAAAAATAACCGATGACTTGGCTCCAATATATCTTACCACTTCTAGTCCTTTGTTGACTACCTCATCATGAACCTTACCAACACTACTTTTGAATCCATCTGATATTCTCCACATCAAAAACGCCACAAATGACCTCACCGTTTCAAGCGTTACCCTCCCCGTGACATCAAGCACAAACCTTCGGTTTGCCGGCACCGCCAGCGTTGACTTAATCTGTTCAAGCCACCCAACATCCTGAGGCCCCCCAACCGAGCTTCCAATCCTGACCTGCTGCAGAAAAACCTCCTGTTTGAGGCACCCATCTTCACTTGCTGGAACAACAACAGAAGACATAGATAAACCCGAATTCGACCTCTCACTCCGGTTTGACAAAACCTGGTGCGAAGTTCTGACAAAAGTCTCAACAGCACCATTACACATGGAAACTAAAATCCCCTTCACCTTCTCCTGATGCTTGGGATTCGACAAACCGGCAAACATTTCATCATAGGTATTCACATCCATTGTCTTATCAAGAAAAACAGCAACCGCAGTGCTCACAAAAATCTGCACACAATCCCCAATAAGCTTGCCACACCTCTCGTCACAAATCGCATTCACCCATCTAGGAACCTCCGATTGAGACCTCTCCCCCATCGATTCAGCACCATAGAAACCCAAAACCAAGTTCCTCGCAAAGCTCCCAACCACAACGGACACAAAACCCGTCCCAGCCTTCGAGAAAAGCTTCTCTAACACCCTGTCCGAGAATCTAGAAGCTTCCGTGGTGATTTCCGAGGGAGCAATACCGTTATTATCATTACCTGCCAGTGAGTTACACCCTAACAAAATCCCAATCGTCACAGCCTCGGAAACCCTAGCCAGAGACGCTGAGAATTCCTTCGATTTGGCGATTTTCGCTAACTGCTTCAAACTGGTGGGGATCTCGTCGGAATCAGAAGCGAGGAATCGGTGCAAGTCGTTAGAGATAACAGTAACGGAGTGTGCAGAATCGGAAATCAACTCAGCGACGGTAACGAAGGTTCTGAGGAGCTTGGCAACACGGTGGCGTTTTTGAGCGACATAGGGTGAATTGTAAGCCCTGTAGGCGGCGTAACCGGAGGCACCGAAGAAGGCAATTAGGAGAAGGTATTTTTTATTTCTTGGAGAAAAATGGAGACCGTTCCTGAGAAGCGGAAGGTCCATGAGAGGGAAAATCCTTTGGATTGTATCAAACTGAGATTGGTTTGTTTGGTAAAGCAGTTAACAGCGGATCTATAATTGACCTCAAAAATATAAGGGGAATATGAAGGTAGCGAAAACAAAGGGAGAGGGAAATGAAATAAATGCAGTTAGTTATTAGAATCTGAATGGTTGGTTGGAGGGAAAATAACATCTCTCTGTCATCACAACAACACAACTCCTGCTACACTTTCCTTTGCCCTCTCTAATTAATTCACCAACACTCACTCATCATCATGCAATTACGCGCCAAACAAAGGGTAGTTGAAGATACCACAGTTCAGACAACCCTATTCACTGCAAATTACAATCCAAACCTATTCACACGTTAAATCCAATGATTATTAATTCAACAAGTATATGCATAACTCCATTATTTTATTAATACGTTAAAATGTCAATATAAAAAGTACACGGGGACATCTTAATTTATTAATTATTTGCTTGTTATGAGTACAAATTCCACGCAAGTTAAATTCTTCAATCCACGTGATGACTTCCCCTAAAAATAATCCACACAATTTGATAAATTTGCATTTAAAAGATGAAAACTGGACCGACTAGTCCTCGGACACGAGAACAGTTAGTAATGGTAAGTTACGTCAGCTGGGTCCCACAGCATAGGCCAGGGCCACGTGGACTGGGTCCCACAGGTAGTATGGACTAGTGGACTGATTAGTCATTAGCGCGTCGATCACCAAAGTGGAACAATGTGTCCTCGTCAGCGTAATGGGGTGATGAGTCCTCGACAACTAGGTGCGACGAGGTGACATCGGTCTTGAGTGTTTCGAATAACAGAACTAGAACATCTAAGGTGGGTCCCGAGAAAAGACCAGTAAAATGCCCAGAAGTTGGGAGAGGCTAAGTCACGAAGGACCCATGCGTGTAGCACGAAAAACATAGTTAGGTGCATATTCTTGAAGGTTTGAGTGCCCATCAGGATTATGGTTTCTAAGTGAGGCCGCATGCATGACACGTGAACAGTGAAAACACTCCCAGGACAGGTGGCCCCAGAGATTAAGTGCACAAGGGGGTACTCAGGTGGTCATCCTGTTAGAATTTGCACTCCAGTTAAGGGAAGCCTTACGCGCAAGATTACCCTAAGACTGGGTAATAGCGGCGCAAGGGTATTCCTGCAGAAACCTTAAATATGGGTAGCGTTGCAGAGGAAACCTAGACTATATAAAGGGTAGTAGAACACTTCACAAAGGTACGCAGTTTCTAGACCTAAACTAAGATACTCAATACACTTGGTATGTTTGCTCTAGTATTGACTTGAGCGTCGAAGTGCAAACGGCCTCTAGGACGTCCCTTTCTGGCTTTGCAGGTGCAGGTTGTTTCGATACAGTGAAGCGTTACCTAAGGAGAGGAAAGGAGGCGTGAGATTGTCGTAGAATTAACTGACAGGAGGATCAACCAACAAGAATAAAAACCAATGTCATCGAATAATTTTCGCAAAGCACAAACCGTATGCCCTTTCATGTGCCTGCCAAAATTGTTGGTTTCTTCTTACACGGCTTATGAAATAATTCAAATTGAAGCAACCTAACAAAAAAAAAAATCAAAGCAATTTTGACACTGTGGACCATGGGTATATTGAGATTTTGGAGACGAGGAAGCAATTTGTAGGATGTTAAAGCAGCTGCACACACACTTACAAGAAAAACAGAAGGGCAAAAAAAAAAGTAAATGCTTTATTTTCTCCCTTAGTTTCATTCAATGAGTATAAAGTAGTCAGCCTCCTAACTTACCCCTTAACCCAAGATCTGTAGCTAAAACCGGCAGAGGTTGAAGAGTTTTTGTCATTGGTGACCTTGGTGAGTAAAATGACTATTCAGAACTAATTTCAAATTCCAAACGTATATTCAAACAAATTAAGCTTTTTAGTAGTTCATCACGACTAAAGATTATTCATGAATTAGCGCTCAACAAAGCTTCCATCATCATTAAAGAGTCAAGACACACCGAGGAAACGACATATGAAATGTTTGCTAACGAAGGGAAATTGCAGAGTCAGCAACTAGCCTAGCCACATAGGCTAATCTATATCAATTTCACTATCCATTATTTTGAGCGAATATTTGGTATATAATTTTTTTTATTCCTAAATATCACTCAGGGAAGGGAAATATTTGTTTTATAATTATGTTTCTAGTTCATACTAAATAGAAGATTCTAATTCGCAGCTTCAGATGCCTGAAAAACTCCCGTTCAAACACTACTCCCGTCAAGGTAAAAACAAAAAAGTTTTAAAATGTTAAAATTATATGTAATATGTAATTTCCAGTAAAAACTTGAAATATCAATCATTCATTACCTTTAAAATAATGATTAGCAAATCGTTTGTATATCACTAAAACGCTAATGCACAATGGAGCTCAGGTCATTGTAAAAAGTAAAATTCTCCCTTCCAAATTTACAACCTTCTGTTTCTCCTTCATATCATGCCATCCGATCATTCAAAGTTGTTCAAATAATCACTTTATTGTTTTCAGACACAGTTACAGCAAGGCCATCAGGAGGACAGCACCCCAAAATAGAAAGGAACAAAAGAGCACCCCAATCTCTACTACAACCACCAAAAATATGAGAAAATCCAATATCTATTTTTGAGGACAAAATAAGAGATTTTATATACACTTCTTCCACCTATATGATGTACCTTCAGAAAGAGAGATGTCCTTCGGATTGTAGCATATATTTCATCCCACATTCTCATTTCGGATCTCAGAAAAACAGGGCTTAACATAAATCACAGTCTTAGTTCCACTCTTTCTTTTTCGTGAGTTGTTTCAAAATATGGCATGCAACTTAGAACCCATACCTAGCCTTGCGGCAAAAAAGATGTAGAGAAAAAGGATTAACAAGTTCTTTTTACAGCTTCACATAGCATCTCGGCATTTTATCAACTTCGTTGACCATTCTTTATATACAAAAGAATGTTCCAGACACTAGCACTCTTGCTTTTCCAAACATCAGACAACTTTCTTTACTGTTCTTAGTGCTGAGTGAGGATATACAGGCCGTAAAATTAGCCCAATTGTGTCTGGACTGAAGTTTCAAACCAACTTCAAACCACCTGTACTTAAACTAACAGGTTTAATGCCATAATCATCATCCTCGAGATCGCTGAAGGATATGTCTTCTTCATTTACAATTATGGGGTGAGTTGTTCCACCATAACCTTCTAAATCAGAATCTTCCTCTGGCCACACATCGTCCTCTTCATCATAATCCTTAATAATAATTTGAGAGGGTCGACCACATATCGAATCCTTGTTATCAGTTTTAATAATTGAATTTTCCTCAATAACAGACTTATCAGTGAAATGCGTTCCAGAAGATTCAACCATGTATTTGTCAGTCTCGTAATCTGACCTCGCGGAAAAAGAGGTTGTTCTATATCCATATGTCTTATTAGGCATGTCATCAGAATAAGCATCATCTAATAGGCTGGGAGTTAATTCATTGTGCCGTGCGTTGTCTCTTGGGTAGGAAGCACTTCTTCCAAAAAATTCAAAGTCAGGCTTTGTTTGTTTATGCAATTCCTGCATCCACATTGCTCTGGCTGCCGTAATCTGCAAGTGTCAAAACTAAGACATCAGAAAAGTTCATCTACCTATTAAGGTAGATATACAATACTAGCTGAATGTAGAAGTGCAAGTAAACATTGGAGACCAATATTCTGATGATGACTTAACCAACCTAGGCAAAGGCACACTTAAATAAATAAACAAATTTTTCTTCATATGTAACAATAATATATCCAACGTATTCGAATTTCAAACTACATTATTTTCAAAATAGTTATAAACATTTGAAGCTTGAAGAAGAAACGACTTCAACCAATTCAATTATTAACCATCCAATCACAATGCATAACTGTAATTAATCAATAAGAGAATAAAATGTATACACACCTTATGTATAAAAAGAGAGACTTTTCTTCTCAAGGCTCACTGTTTGTCTATTTTTTAAATGTTACATAATATTTGAAGAATGAAGATTATAAGCACTTACTAATCCTAAACAATGCCAATATCAATAACATGCCTCATCAAGATTTAGTACAGACAAGGGAATTACACATTTACAACATCATCAATAATAATATATTTTTCATAATAGAGAAGCACTGGTGAATAAAAATGCCTCAGAATTTAGTAATCTTCCTTGCTAAAAGAATCAAGCATTGCTAAGTATGTTGTACAGAATGAGAATAAAACTCAGAATAAATAGATTTTACGACATGGAGCACATAACAAATAGATTTGCGCTTATTAAAGTCCAAAGAGAAAACAGAAAGACAAATGGAATGGTAAGGAGAATCTGTTTTGAAAGCCAAAGAAATGTCCTACATGTTTGACTGGACGTACTTCTCCATAAGGACTTAAAAAGGAGAAAAGTAAGAATAAAGATTGAAATTACCTTTTCCATAAACTAATTATAAAAACTCTCTCACGTAGTTCTCCAAATTTTTATTTTTAACTTATGCATAAGCTAATTTTAACTTATGGAGAAATTCGTTTAATTATTTTTCTCCCCTTTATTATAAAAAAAGTTCGTATAAACAGTTCCTAAGGGACACGTATTTAAGTATTGTTTACATAATCATTGAGAAACGAGAATTCACAGACAAAATCATTAAGAGACTGACAGTTTCATCTTGATACAAAGAACAAATCAGAAAGCAAAACTCTATGAATTCCAGTATAAAATAACCTGAACCACTGAGAAAGACTTTGAACCGTATATGTTTGTGTGAGAGAGATAGCATTTTTAGCTCAAATGATCAAATTCCACAACGTAGAAAGTTGGGAACTGAGCAGCATGAAGGAAGGAAATAAATGCAACAGTACGGTAACTTTTGGACTCCATATCATTAGCCTGATTTATTATTACAACTATTTACGCGCCACAACATTCCCCACTTAATCACAATGGATGATTGGTCCTTTTTATCTGGTAATTTAATTCCCAAGTATAAGCCCATCAGGTAACTTTGAAAACCATGATTTTCAAACTAAGAGCTTGTCCGACCATCAAATAAAAAGATATTGGAACATTCATTCCTAGCCAAAAGGATTCACGCAATCATAATATAAACGGTGAAAACATTTTAAAATGACTTCATCAACTTCTTCCAATAGGTTACAAAACACGTGGTGAAGGTGATTGCAAGCACGACATGAAAGTCAAAAGCAAAAGCCCATGTAACTGACCCGGGGTGTAGACAAAACTCCTGCATCTTCTTTGTTAAGCCTTGAATGCAAAAGTACAAAATACACTTTCCAGAAATAACTTTCACTCATATGGCAAGGGCATAGTTCAATTCTGAGCGCAGCTAATCTCGGAGTTAATCTTTCAACAACCGCAGCATGCTCTTGTTGTGCATCAGACATGTCAAAATCTACAAGTAGAATTCACCACGTCAAAATCTCAAACAACGAGTAACAAATGAGTAAATGAATCCAATTAAATCAAGTAACACGAGAAACCATAGCATCACCAATACTGTCAAGACATTATTATCTAAATTACGAAGGCATTTAACACGTAACATAAGCTATACTTAACAGTCAATAGCTATCCGATCTATCTATAACTACTACAGCCAATTAAAGATGCAATATGTGCATTAATCGTTCTGTGGTCTGATCCAATTAAAAAAATCGTTTCGCTCCAGTGAGTGTCTGCATGAAGTTACCTTCGGTGTCGTCTTCTTCATCAATAGGAAAATCCAACCACGTCTCGGGATGCATAGCTATGTTCATCGCGAAGGCCAAGACCTCCTCCGTGATTCCAACCGCACGCTGTTCGATACCGCAATTCCCTTCCGAATCGGATCCAAACTTAACCGGATTAGAGCGATTGGAAACGGCAGCCTCGTCCAATTGCGGTTCTTCGTTCGGAGAAAGAGAGCGATGTGTTAATTGATCGGAGATGAACGAAGAGGGATCGGATTGAACATGAGAAGGAGAAAAAGAATGAGAATCCATTGATGGCGGAGCGAGGAAGGACGTCATTCCCCAAAATTGACGAGTTAGGGTTCGCTTGATTTCGTCGAGGTCCTCTTTGACTCCGCGCCCTTCCGTTTCTTCGTCTTCTTCTTCTTCTGATTCTGATCCGAATGCATTTTCTCGTGTTTGCGGCTGCAGTGGGTCTCTCAATGACGTGGTAGGTGGATCGAGTACGCTGTCGTTTTCGTCGTCTCCGTCGCCATCGAGTCGGAGAGAATTTGCGAAGGAGCGAGCCAGCCATGACATTTTCTATTTTTCAAAAATAAGAAAAAAATTGGGGAATCGGAGACGGTGACCTGTGAAAAGGTTTATGGTTTCGAATTTTTTTATTGTTAAAGGGGGAGGGTAGAGGGCGTGGATCAGGTGATTCGTGTACTACGGTGGGCGTGCACTTTAATTCGACACGTCGCTCTAACTTGTCACCGCTACAACAAAATTTGGAACGAAACAAATGGAATTTGCAGTGAAGATGAGACAAAGACGAAATCGACCCAGCCACGTGTTTAACTATAAAATGGAGGCAAACGGAAGTTGAATTGGAGTTGTACTACCCATCACCGAGAACGATAATAAAATAACTATTAACCCATCAATTACTTCTAACAAATTGAATGACAATCCAAAATATTTAAAACAGTACAATAATATTAGTTTTATGATATATATGTAAGAAATATTTTCACAAAAGTCTAATCTCTCATGATTCAAATAATCACTTTGAAGATTTTTTAGCAGTGTAATTTTATCTGGTTATTATGGAAATATATAATATTTTTTAATTATATAAATCATCCATTACTTCACTTTACCATAGAGAACGGAGAAGTTGTGTTAAATATATCATTTTGTTTAAAATTGTAGTAAAGTGATATCATTCATGCACCACCTTAAAAAATTGTTGAATTAACCACAATTTTGTTTAGTTTAATTTTTGCTATGTTTTAGTGAAGTCGTATTAGGATTTAACAAGTTTAGTTAGTGGTAATGAAAGTTGAAATTATATGATTATGTAACTTCACAGTTATTTGTATATTATATTAAAGTAATGCAAGTTCACTTGATTTTAGTTATTTTTGTATTGTAATGAAGTTGTATACTACATATGCACAACTAATTCAAGTGCACTACAACACTATGTATGCATATGTACAATTTAAATCCTTTTTTATTTTTTTCTTTATGTAAATTTAAGTTTGCGATTTATTTATTTGTGATGGGGCCATGAAAAGGTGTAGAAATCAGTTTCCATCCTTATTTGTTTAATGAAAAACATGACTTGAAAAAACAAAAATAGCATTTTTTTTTTTGCATAAAAACGAAAAATATAAGAAATTATTGTACTTTTAATCTAGTAAACTATATAAAAATTTATTAATATTTGAGTTAATGATAATTTTGAATCATGTAAAAACTTTTACACCACAAATTAGTAAAAATTTATAATAGAATAACTTCCTAATATGGTGTAAAACTAACTTTTTTTTACTAAACTTAACTTTTATTGACTTTGACGTAGAAGAAACTATTTTTATTATTATTTTATTTTATTTTATTTTATTTTTTATATAGTATTACTGTTTTATTTATTCATTATGTTTAAAAATAAAAATAAAAAAAATACATCATATAATTGTATAACTATTTGTTTTTTATTTTTGCGCGAATATATGTTGTGATAAAAATAGTAGCAAACGAAGCCTAGGTGATAAAAATAAAAACAGTGACCTACAATAAGGGGGAGCAGAGAAAAATAAGGATTTCTATGCAATATATAAGGAGTGTTTTGAAAAAAAATGGTTTCTTTAATAAATTAAAAATAACTTATTTATAAGTTTATTCGTATAAAAATTATTTAGTTTTGAATTTTTAATTTATGTATAAATCATTTTTAGGTTCAGAAGAAATGAATTTATTTGTATATATATTTTCATGTATAGAAATCCTTTGTAAGAAACCGGATCAAAGTCTTCCTTTAATCCATCAGAGTATTGTGATGAATGAGATTATTGAAGAACGCAACCTCACTCTCCACGCCATTCTACACACTATCTTTCTCTGTAATGTCCAGATCTACAATCTCACTCTTCATACAAGAATCACTGCTACACTTTTCTTTCCCTAATTCCTTTCAGGGATTTAAGGGTGATCCATGCCAGAATACACTTTTTAAAAATCAATGATTCAACTACTCTCCATGATTATATGGCTGTGAACTCACTAATTGAATTTGGTCTCTATAACAAGTGCTTGCCGCCATAAAGAAAAGCTGTGTTACAAACCTAAAATTTATAAAACATCAATAATGTTGAAGTAGCATTAGACATAGTAAACATTGATGATTTTAGAACGAAAACCTAACACATCATAAGATATTAGATATAGAATGAAGCTATTACCAGTTCACTTCAGCTTCCAATTAAGTTATCATTACTAAATACTTAAAAATATCAGAAACGCGCTATTAAACAAACAAATTGACTATTTATTTAAATTTACAAAAATTCACACACAAAATACAAAATGCGAGTTTTACTTTTAGTTCAATAAGTATTGCTCCTAATTATAAATTTTAATCAATGATAAAAATATTAGAAAAAATGTTTAAAAAGTAATTTGTTGTATACCATACCCAACCAACAATTCTTACATCTAGATAATATTAAGTATCATTCTATCTTGGTATGCAGGAGATTAAAAACAGAACACCGAAAACTCTCACATCTTAGCCATGCCAAATACCTCGCTATCATAGCAGAATTAAAATACCAAACAAATCAGAAACACGACATGCAAACTTGGCATATTCATTTAGATTATCACAAACATTAACCTGAACATAATTATGAAAAATTAGGTGGCTGAGGGAAATTACAACGATTATTAAGCTAGCAAATCACCTAAATAAATCATGGTCTAAGAAAGAAGACTTGGACTTATGCCAGATCCATCCAGAAGTGAGGAACCCACCTCAAAGTGGTATAAATAGGTGGCAACCCTCACACTTAAAAAGACTTTTTTTTTAAACTCTTACTAAAATCTTGTTAAAGAGAACCTTATTTAGCATTGGAGTGTATCTTTATAGATACAACTTTTAGACTAAGAAATGAGAGCAGAAATAAAGACATTAAAAAACGAGATTATACCGAAAGCAGTGATTCAAAGAGTAGAAGGCGTTATACGTTTCCTAGTGACCTTGCTGAGGTTAGGAGAGGCCCTTGCAGGTAAATGTTGTATACTACTTTTTGTTTTCCCTTTAACTGAAATTTAGAGAAAAAGAAAATCTTGAATTTAGCGCGAGAAATGGTTAAATAATTTTGAGACTGTTCAAATAAAATGAGGCCGCGCCCGTTTCCATGGAAGACGAGATTTGTGAAAATTAAATATGAAAAAGCATGCTATAAATTATGTGTCATCGTCTTACTCAACATTTAAAATTACTACACATTTTATTTAATACTCTATAGTCACCCGATCTTGACCACACCTAATCCAGATTCTTCCTTGTTGACCCTTCATCTTTTTTCTCCCAAAAATCACACTTTCTGTCCTGTCATCAACACTACACTCTTCCCGCAATAACACAAAGTAAATCAATTATCTGTTTAGACCAGAGCAAGTGCACACATTTTTTATTTATTTATTTAATTAGACAGAAATAAAAAGGGAAAAATATCTTTGAATTTCAAAAGCAAAAATTAAAAAAAACTCTCTTATTTCCTCACTTTTTTTTTATTAAACCAAACAGAGGATTGATTTATCAGTCCTCCTCCTCCAGCTAATCCTAACACACCGGAACAAAAAAGTGGGGCTTCAGAATAAATTGGACTACTATTACATTATCGTTTTCTATGATCTTACAACTCAGCTTCCCACAATTATTTCAAAAGCACACAGCGTTATCCGATCCATGCTGATTTGAATTTCCAACCAACTCTAACCTAATTAGTAGTACCACCAACTAGTTGTTATGTTCCAACCGTCAATTCTAAATTGCCACAAAAAAAGTATACGTATACGAAGTTACTATGAACAAATTTTTCTTCATTTTCATTGTATTGTGGCAGTAAGCATACACTTAGAAATCAAGATGCTAGAAGAGTAATCTAAACTGCACATTTTCAAAAACTCCGCAGATTTCTGCTTTAGTACCGGGTTGCAACCGCTCTGAATCACTAGAAGTAGCTTCGCCGCCAACCCTGCTTCAACCGCTTTTGAAGCACATTCTTCAGGGGCAAGCTTGTAAATAGCCCACAAAATCGACAATGCGAATTGTGTGCAACTTTCTGAGACTCTCATCACCAACTTGACCACACTGGGAATAATATTGGGACACTCTTTCAAAGCTAATCTTCCCTCAGGAAGTGTTGACAAGACTTCAAGAATATTAAGGGCTATCTCTAAACACTCGTTGTTCAAAGTGGGCAAAAGCTGAATCAGCTGAGGCACTGCTCCTATGCTTACAATTGTGCTTCTAACCGATTCACGCGAACACACGATTTTGAGTAATATGAGTCCGGTTAAAACGCTTGTTGGGTGTTTTTTATCCCTTACTAACCTTAAAACCCCAACCAAAAGACTCAAACTTGATAAAACAACGGTCTCGGAGGGATTACCTTCCACCAACAACATTTGAATCAACTTGGCGCAATTCATCTTGGTCTGGATGGTTCCCTCGTTCATGATGTCCACCAACAAAGAAACCTTGGCGGGTTGCATGAGATTCCTCTTCAGCTCCGAACCCAAATCCAAATTCACAAGAATCCCAATTGCTTCCGACCCAACCGCGTGCGAGGTGAAAGGACCCAACAGGGAAGAAATCAAGGCAAGCCCGTTGTTTTCCTCGACGGTTTTCCTAGTGGAGAGGTGGGAATCGACGAGTTTGCGAAGCTGTTTGAGGGCGCGAACTCTGTTTTGACCCTTGACCCTTTTGAGCGTGTCCAGGAGCTCCAAGGCGGTGCCTTGAACGTCCTCGAGCTTCTTCTTCATGGCCAAGAACTTCTGCGAGAACCAGGAGAGGATGAAGTGGTGGAGAGTGGTGTTGGGCGTGACGGAATCGTCCCAAAGGTCTTGCATTGTTGTGGGGCAGGTGTTGTGGCCGAGGGAGAACCATTTGAGGATGTTGGAACGGTCGTAGGTTTGTCCCGTGCAAAGGGTGACGGGGTCTTGCATTGGCTCCAGCGAGATTGGGCAGATAAAAACGGAAGGGACCTCAATGGATGACTCAAGCTCTTCAATCAACGTTTTCAGATCCAAAACGCTAACACCATTAGCATCCTTCGTGGTTGTTGTTTCTGTTGCCACTAGGTCTTCTTGGTACGGAGGCATTGTTGCATACGTGCACTTGATTTTTCTATAAGTGGAAGTTGAAGGGGTGAGGTGCGAGTTGGAGTTGGGGAAAGGGAAAATTGTGAATGAGGATAAGAAGAAGCGTGTGGGAGAGGGGAAAGGAGGGAGGGAGCAATAAAGAAAGGTGGAGAGAGAGCTAAGAAGTGCTTGTCAAAGGGACAACTTTATTTTCCACCCTTTGCTTTTTTATTTTATTTTATTTATGCCTTTCTTTAACTGTGCTGCCTTTCTTTGGTCAAAAAAGTAGTGCTCCGCTTATTCATCATGAACGACATGATTGAGTCTTAATTTTCATCGCCAATACCGAGGCACTCTTCCTCCTCAAGCTTCGAAAAAGTGTAGCAAATCACCCACTCCAGACCATAATTAAAAAACTAAATAAAAAAAAAAAAGGAGAGAGAGAGAAGAACAAAGTGAAGTCTACAACAGAGTACAGGGCTTCAAGAACAAATACTGCGCCTCAGTGTACCCAATGATACAAAATATATAGTTGAAGCAACAGAGACCAGGATCAAATAACCGTGGAATAGAACCACCAAGGAAGAAAAAGCTCTGTTCTGTGTTTTTTATGAGACTGTCATGCTACCTAACTGCTCTCAAAGCGTTCCCAATATACTGTTTTACAAAATTTTATCATTTTTTTACATGAAATCAAAGATAGATAATTATCAAGTGATTCTGATATTTTTTATAATTACATTTTTTTCACATTTGCTCCCTTGAGGTGGATAAAAGATATATGTTGAAGTAAAAAATGTGTTAAAATAATGAGGGTTAGATTGGATCTAAAAATGGTTGATTCCTTTTGAAGTAGTGATGGGGTACGGGGGTGAGGTTGATGAGGCTTTATTAAACGAGGGTGCAGCACACGAGTGCATAGAGTGATACGAAATTTTAACTTTGAGGTCAGTGACAGAGTGTGGTGCTGTGTGTTTCTTTTGAGCTCCTTTTTATTAATATCTGATACTGCTACTGTAGTGGTACATATATAGAGAGAGTGTGTGTGTGGTATGCAATGCATGAGTTAATCTTGAGCTTGAAGACGCAACCTGGGACCCGGACAGATAGTCAAAAAGGCAACCAGATGCCACCAACCGAGAATTATTAAAGAGTGTGCTAACCGACGTCGTTTCTGTCACTCAAACTCAATTGGTTCAAACTCTCAAGACAGTTTCCTTCCAACTTTTATTTTTTACTCTCTATTCCACCATTCCTTCATACAAGAATACAGATTAAAGAATTAATAAATAAAAATATGTTTTTATTTTTTATCCTTATCTTTAAGGAAGTCTCTAGTACTCTTAAACAAATATATGGTTAGTAGAATCATTTTAAACCAAACTTCAAATATTTTATAATATACTGTATACTTTTAAAAATTGTTATCATCTAACTGTTAAAAGTATTATTTTTTTTCCTTTTTCCTATTACCGAATAGAAACTATATCAATAGTTTTTATTCAAATAAATAATATCTCCTCTTAGTTCTATCCTTGTCTGTAGAACTTCAAACAAATACTTTAAATTACTACTAATTTTGTTAAAATGTTTTTTGGAAAATAAAATTAATTTTAATGATTTAATTTTGTTAAAAATGACGTCTTTAAATTTATCGCTTGTAATTTATTTGTTATAATTGAAACTATTCAATAAATTTTAATCTTTATATATAAAAAAATCGATGGTATTTTTCATATTTTGTTGGCTACTCAAAAGTAGAGCAAGAATGTGATTTTATCAATATTGATTCTTGTAACCGATATTCTTGAAAAAAAGTAATATTGTCTTATTAACTAGCAATGGTATCGGCTAAGCAAACGAAGAAATAGTATAATAACAAACTATTTTAAACATAATGTATTATTAATTGAAATTATTAAAATCTTATAGATAGGAGTATTTTTATTATTAAATAAATTTTATGAATTTTATTCCCATTTCCGAGGGTTAATTGGTTCTCTCATAAAAGGCAGGGTCGCAGAAATGCTATTTGTAGGCAGTTGGACGGTCAAATATCATTATTATATGGTTTAGGGTTTATCTTGATTAAGGAATTTGGTGACTTATCTCTCATAATAAACACAAAACCAAGCAGTGGAAGTGCAGTTGGACTTAAGGTTTTTGAATCCAAGTGTTTCACTTTGGTATTTTCAATAACAGTGTTATAGAATGGTATCATGAATGCTTAATTATATATGTATATTCCAACAGTGTGAATTTTGAATATGATGGTAGTAGTAGATAGGAATCTTTTAGAAGACATATTCGATTTTTGTATCTAAAGAAAACTTAGTGACAGTGGAATAAAATAGAGTAAAAAAGAGGTGTGTTGTATTATGTGGATAAGATTTGTAGTGAAGGTGAAAATTAGAGGAGAGATTGGGTGAGGGAGAGAGAATGGAGGAAACCCGTGGCCAGAAAGAAAAGGAATAAGCAAGTGCACGAGGGCATGTTCCTCTTTCTCTTTCCACCAAAAGTGGTCAAAACCAATGTCAGAAAGGCCAAAGGGGATGCCATTGCCATTGCCATTGCCTGTGCCTGCAAACTAAGAATGAATTCTAAACAAAAAAGTAAATCTAGTCAAAATATTTAGCTGGCATTTAACCGAGGCCAAAGGGTGTCTCGTGTATCGTACCAACCCTTTTTTTTTTCCATCTCTCAACTCAACTCAACCTCACGGAGAGACCAATTCACCTTTTCAACCTTCACCTTCGAATTTCGGACACCTGCTTCCTCAGTCACCCACTGCTATGTCTTTTATAAAACTTAACTTTTTATTTTATTTTTTCTTCTTTTCAAATTTCAAACATAAAAAAACTAACATTTAAATATTTATTATTTTTTTCACTGATGAAATTAGTTAAGATTTAAATTGAAAATTGAAGAAATCGTATGAAAAATAATTTGAATCACACTACTTTAGGATCGACGTTTGTGGATGCAGTTAAATCTCGCCAAGCCTTCCACATCCCAACTTTATGTTTATATACTGTTTACTTTGTTGATTTTTTTGGTGTGTGGTTGGAATACTCTGGGGATGAAAAGGGATGTGATATTTTATAAACGTGTGCTTTCTTCCTGTTAATAGTCAAATTTTGGTTAATAGACTACGAAGTTTTATATGTTTTTCACCTTCGAATCAAATTTTGGTTCTTCATTTAACATCCTTTTAAATTTACCGAAATGTTTATTAGACTTATCATTATCAAGTCACTAAAATTATATATTCTCCATATATTATATAGTCTCACACATAAATTAAAATTAAAAAAAAATTTAACACAAAAAAAAATATTAAAAATCTTACATTAATTAAAGTAAAAGTATTTTATAGTCAATCTAAACCTTCATATATAGGCATTTTTACAAAAGTAGTGCAGTTTTTTTTATATTTACCTAAATAAGCAGATTCAGAAAAAAATTACAGAAATGAGTATTTCTTGGTCAAAGTTGTTAATGATATAAGCAATATCAATTACATTCATTGCTTCTAAATGCTTAACTTTTTCTAATTAAAAGTTCACAACCTGATTGACAACTTCAGTTTAAATTAGTTGGATACTATATTGATAATTTAATATATTTTATTTTAACTCAAGTTGTCAATTCGCAAGTTCAGTTGATTTATTTTTTTTAAACAAATGATAATTAATATTTTTAAAAATAAAATATATAGTTAAAATAATTATTTTATAAATAATATCAAAATTTTATTTTATTTTACTTAAAAAATGATATATAAAGTTGAAGAATTAAAATAAATATTTTTTAAAATAATTTTAAATAAATTGGGTTAAAAATGATTTGTTTGTTAAATTAAAAATATTTAGTATTTTTTTTAAATATTTTTAAAGTTAAAAATAAATTTATAAAAATATGATATAATTTATGTATAAATTTTTAGATTATATAATATATAAAAGTATAAATTATATAATATGTAAAAAGTAATAATATACATGTATTTATGTAAAATAAATATATTAAAAAATAAATTAAATTATTGAATATAAGTCATTAAAAAAATATGATATTAAAATATTTGATGAATATATTATTTTTATTTATAATTGTATCAACTATAAACGTTACTTCACAAACATAATTTCAATTTTTTAAACACAAAAACAATATTTTTAATTTTAAAAATATTTAAAAAATACTAAATTTTTTATATTTATTACACAACCTATTTTAAATCCAACTTGATTTTGGATAATTTTATTTTTTGTGAAAACAAAATTTAGTTTAATTTTTTTAATATTATTTTATCTATAAAAATACAAATATTCACAATATTCTTATTCTTATTCACTTCATGAAAGTTTAAATAATTTTTAAATTATTATCATATACATTTTTTAATTCTAACAAATATTAATTATTTAAAAAAATCAACTAAATTTGTCAACACAATTAAAAACTTTATTTCAGATAAATTCACCTAAGTTGTCAATCTGATATGCAATTTTATTTAAATTAAAGTTGTCAATCTGATTGTCAATTTTAATTAAAAAACAAAAAGTAAGCAGATTAATAAATTTAATTCATATTGCCTACATCATTAACAACTTTAAACCAAAAATGCCTACTTTTGTAATTTTTTCTGAATCTGCCCATTTAGATAAATATAAAAAAACTTGCACCATTTTGGTCAAAATGCCTCATATATATATATAAACTATTTTTTTTTATGTTAGACTTAATTATATTATATATATGCATAAAAAAGTGTGCTCGATTCAAACTTGATAGTGGTCGAATTGAATGTTAACTTAATTGACAAAAGTAATTAGCGAAGTGTCAGAGTTTTTTAAAAGAAGCTTTACGCAGAAATTAAAAATATAACTTGAAAGGATTAAAATTGGATAACGGAAGTTAAATGAAGCATATATTTTATAAATATAAGGTGTAGAAGAATTTAAAGGAAACTATTAAAAGAAAAATAACCTTAAAATGATAGTGCGTAAAATTACAGTTAAAATTGAAAATAATTTAACTCCAAGAAAAGAGAAACAGTGTAGAAGCAAAGTACTTCAATCATAGACGGGGTAAGCAGAAGCTTAAATTCTGACAAGAAATGCCAATGTCCTGAGAAATAAATGCTTGAAATAAAGTCTTGTAATAAAAGAAGGAGATGCAAACAAAATTAAAATGTTTGAAAATAAATTTGAAAGCAAGTGAGATACTGAAAATTAAGCGCCTGATTGATACCCATTTTTTTATTCTGAAATATAACTTTTTCAAACAAATGTTTTTCTAACTCATTCTTAAAACAATTTTACTTTTGTTTCAAAAATTAATTTTATGAATTTCGAAACATATTTTCACGATAATTTAATATTATCATCGTTATCATTCTCATATCTAAGTAACCGGTCATCATAAATATACTTTTAAATTAATTTTAATATGTTACAAAACTTTAACGATCTGTTTATTTTGTAATTAAAATTTACGAAAAAGTAAAAAATTAAAATTACTTTTCAGAAAGTAAGATACAATTGTGATTTTTGAAAATTTTGAAACCAAAAAAAACAACCATCCAAATTACGGTTTCAAATTAGTTTAAAGCGACATATTAAAACACGAATAGATCATATTAATAAAAAAATGGAAAATACATAGTTAAATATTTTTTAAATAAAACAAAAAATATATAATTTAACCGTAATTTTTTTTTGTTGATTTTAATTATTTATAGATAAGCTTTAAAAAATATTTAGATATAAAAGTTGTTTAAAATGTTAGTAGTATTTTTAAATCAATAACTATTTATTTACAATGTTTTTCTTTTAAATTTATGTATTATTCTCTTAAAAATAATAAAATAAGTTAAGTGTTTAAATTTGGATTTTAAGAAATATTATCCAAATAAACTTATTTCTATTTTAATTCCCAAACTAGACCTATATACTCTTTCTTTTGAAGAATTTAGTTACCTGAGATGTGAATTCTCAACTTGAAATAACTTCTTATTTTCTTTTTTCATGTTTAAAAAAAAAAGGTTAGAATTTAAATATTGGAAAGTCGAATGTCAACTTGGTTTTTCAACATTTTTAAAATAAAAAAAAAAAGGAAAAGAAAATCTTGCAGTACTGATTATCGTTTTCCCAAATTCGGTGCAGATAATGAATAAGTATAATTTAAGAATTAAAGTGAGAATAAATTTATTTAGATAATTTTTTTAAAACAGGTTTATTTTAATATTTTAAGTATTTTATACTTAATTCAATAACCTAGTGAATGAGCTAATAACGGGTTAGTATGAAAATTCATCATTTTCTTTAAAAAAATATAAAAAAATCAAATTTATAGTTCTTGTAATGTATTTTAATATTTATTGTTCTAAAAAACATACAAATAAATGTTTTATGATTGTTAGTTTATTTTATAAATTTTTTTACTTTAGTAATAATAAAAATATGTATTCAAATAGAATGTAAAGTAAATCATTAAGATATTTTATATTTATTAGTTATTTAAATTAATTTAATAAAATAAATATATAGTTTTTCTTTTCTAGCTGACTCGTCAACTGGGGAGTCCATCCCTCGGTGGAGGAGCCAAGGTTTCTAATTCCTTTTCAATTGGTGGACCAACCTCACTTCATCCTTTTTTTACGTGTCAGACAAACCCTTGTCTTCTCTTCCCAAATTTCTTGTCAAAGTGTTTTTTTTTTTCTTTTTCCCCACTAAAGAAATTCGTGATCACAAAAATAAATATGGGATTATAATCAATTACGTCAACAATTAATTATAGAAATTATTTAATTTAGTTTTTTTATCAACAATAAAAAATTAATAAACAGAATTATTTTAAGAATTATTTTAGGAATAGTTCAACCCTTATATAAATCTATAAAATAAAATACAACTTCTCATATACCCCACTCCAATAAATGAAGAAAATCAAAATTAATCTAACACAATATAACTAGTACAAACACCCTTCAAACATACTAGAAACAATAAAGCAACAAGTCTTACCATCCTATATCAACAACCAATATATTATCCCAAAATCATCATCCAACAAAAAATAAAAAATATACCTGCTTACCTAAACAAAAACAAACGACTTATTTCGAATTCAAACAAGAAATTGTATAACTATTAAAAACCAAAAACATGATTCCATAAACATTACTTGAATTAGTTCCAGCAATTAGTTCTTCTTTTATAGATCTGGAAGAACTCCTCTAATTGTTAAGAAATCTCAACTGAAACATACGAAGATTATTTATAAAACATTTCTCATAAGTTCAAAATAATATTCAGAATCCAATTTTTGAAATAATAAATATTATTAAATATATAATTTATTTGATATTAATTTCGTTTTTTATGCTCAAATGAGCTTTTATATAGATAGGTCTCGATTAATATGAATAATCGAGTTAATTATTATGTATATATCTTTCTAACATCATTATGTATTATGTATATATCATGTGGTGGTAAAAAAAATATATATATCATGTCAGCAATGATATATAGATTCATTGAATCCTTGATCCACCTGCTGTAACATGTATCAAAGCAGTCACTGGTTGCCTTTATTTGATTTGTTTGTTTACTTACATTTATCATTTAGGAATAGCATGTCGAATGTGAGGGTTCAAATAACCTAGAAGGAACATTCAGACACTGAAGTTTATTCAGACACTGAAGTTTGAACCTAAGTCGTCGTGACATGTCAAATCTAGTTTATTTATTAGTATTCCAAACTCTTAATAAATCATGAAATACTCATTTCTCTAAATCTTGTGAAATAGTTCTTATACATTTTGTTCCACTCGGGAATAAAAACAGAGCAACAGAGAAATAGATAAATTGATTAAATATGTTTCATTCTATATCTTAATTTCACAGTCAGACAAACATATAATTTCAAGTTGTTTAATTTCTATATCCAAGGACTGATCCACAGTACGATCAAAAGAAAGTTAAGTTTTAATTTTAAATATGTAATTTTTTAAATAGACATTTTTCATGTAGCAGGTTAGATTACAAGGTTAAAGGGTTATATGGTGTGAGTCTGATTCTCAATGTTGTAATGGAGATTATACTCTTCTCTGCTAGAACAACATTTAAAGGAAATGTTAACTAATTTTACACATAAAACTGAATTTGATTATATTTCAAACCACAAAAGATGGAAGTATATGTATTATAATTCGTACTGATTTTATGTTTAAGTTCGAAAGCTTATAGGATCTAACAAATACAACAAACTCACCAGAATATAGTCTCATGAGTAGAAAGAGAAACGAAATCATCATATGTGATAATAATTGAAAGCCATCAGATTCAACCAGTATGAATGAAATGCATTTAGATGTCAATGTTAAGAATCTTGTTATATAACTTCTCAATGAATTTGATGTCAAACTAGTGCTAACTGAATAAAGATACGGAAACAACACTCTTCGGCTATTTCTGTTTTCTTGGTTCCATAACTGTAATTTTGAAAACAATTCTAAACCTATTTGTGCAGAAAACAATTATCCAAACATGTTCTCTATTTTACTTTTAAAAACTGAATAAATTTTGAGAACTTAAATGAAACAAGTCCAAGTGTAGTGTCCTAGGAATTTCAGCTTTAGTATGAACAAGAAATATGGCAATGCAAATCCCACGCAAAAAGTTTAATTGGCAGACAGCGCATATTTGATTTGTGATTCAAACATGATTACCCAGAAAACACATTGGATAAACCAAGCTCGGCATGAGAATTAATTGCACTAATCTCACCAACAATTTCATTAAGTGCAACTTCGTCTTTGAGTATTGAAGTATGCGACACACCATCTATCTTAACCACTTTAAGGTATTGACTTTTCTCCTCTTTCCAAAGTGACTGAAGCGCCAACAAGCTCACCAAGTTCACCGTTCCATCACCATCCCCGTATGAAATTTGTGGCCGCTCATCAAAATCGCCTTTTTCATAAAACAAAGTTTCCAAGGTTCTCACTCCTGTTCCCATAATACAAGTTATAGGCACGTGTGGCGCTTGAATGTTCCATATCAAGGGTGCAATGCGTGTTTCGTAAGGGAAAACCCCTTCGGGAAAACCAATGTCTTTGAGAAAATCAACCATGTCATGTGCGGAATAGGTCTTATTTGGAGTGATTACAATTGGTTTTTGAGGAGCAAAGATTTTGGGGTTAGGCAGAAGCCAAAGGTTACTCTCGGAGCTTCTTTGTTCACCCCTCACTAATAAAGGGTCCACTAGGGGCACTCCTAGAGTGTTGCCAGATGCAAAGGTGAACATTTCGTCAATAGCACCACCCCATGGAGCTGAAAGAGCAATGAAGTGCTTGATGAATTTTTCACGCCAAGAGGGGGGGTTTCGAATCAGGAGTTGTAGGACAAATAGACCTCCTAAACTGTGGGAGAGAAGTATCACTGGCTTCCCACCATTGGAATTGCTTGCTTCTTCAATCAAATTCTTTAGGTCTTCTAGGAATTTGGATCCAACTTGTGAGGGGTGACCTTCAGCAGCCAGACCATATCGAAAGTCATAGGGGGCACCAAATAGAGTCTCACCATCAGCATAACCAAGCTTTTGTAATGAATCCACAAGGGGTGCCATGTATCCGGTAATATGCCTATTCGTGCAATTCATTAATGAAAAAACGTAGGGGTGTTGAGAAAAATTGAAGAAGAGAAAGTGAGTCTTGAAACAGAGGGATGCACTTACTTGAGATGAGGATTGAGATAAAGAAGGGAGGTGATGGAGCCAAAGTGAGGGACCCGAGTGAGAACTCCAGGGGTGTTGAAGTAATCATCGAGTTGGGGATTGTAGTGAAGGGACATGCGTTCAGCAAAGCATTGGGTGAAAGGAGAAAGAATGACAGAAGAATCAAACCAAAGTCTGAACCAGCCTTTGTTTTTCTTCCCAACAGGGTACCAGGATTCGCAGATGAAACTAGATGGCTTGTACTCTCTGTTCAACTTCCCTTCAAGCTGGTTCCCTCCGTTACCAGGTATTAGAATCAAAGGGTGGAGGGAGCCTCCGCACGTGCATACCACTGACACCATCACAACAACCACTGTGACTGTCGCAAATCCAATCCTCACCACACTCTGTTCCTTCATCACAATATGGATAATTTATTCAAATACCTACTATACCCCTTTCTGCTCCTGGGACTTGTTTTTAAGTGTTCTTTACATACGCATAATCATGGAAGAGGTGAACCGGGAAAAAATATGTGGTGGACATTTTTATTTTATTTTATTTTCGTTTTAAAATCATTTACTACAAATTAGCCACGTTTTCACTTCTTTAATCGCTTATTAAAACTACTCTGAATAAACCCTCAGTTGGCGTGGAAATGAATTAGATTCGATTTGATGGGATAGGATGAATTGAAAAATAGGCCATCTGCTATATATTTTTTATATATAATATTTAGTTTCTCAATTTATTTATAGAGTTGTATGGTTGAATTTTTGTTATTATTATTATTATTATTATAAATCTATATATTATTATTTTTTAGTGACTTTGATAGGATGTAGAAAGAATTAAGTGACATTCATGTTTTGGGTCATCGTCAAACGAAATTCACAAGGCCTGAACAATGACATACACAGCCCAAATAACTCGTTCATCTAAAACAAGGCAAATTATTCTTGTACCCCTATGTTTTCATGGTGCACTCCCATGGGGTGATGAAAATACCTTTTAATGAAAAAGGTAAATAAAACTCTTTCTTATTCTCTTTCACACTTATTCATAGCATCCGCACTCCCTCTCCTATGTTCATTTTTGCGATATTGCACTTCCAGGCCCCTTTGCTGGAGATAGGAATCGTCTTGGATTGTCATTGTCCGGCTACGTCGGTTGGAGTGGTTGATAAACCTTAAATTGTACCTTTGTTATCAGGTTGGGTAATTCAGGAAGTGTTTGGACTGTAAAATCTATAATATATTATTTTTTGATATTAATTTTTGTTCTTATATGATGGGAAAATGTCCTTCTTGTCTTCTTAAGTGCACCTAGCATATTTTCTTTTCAGAAAATGTTTGGATTGGGCAATCCATAGTATATTATTTCTGGTTCTTATATGATGGGAAACTGTCCTTTTTATTCTCTTAAGTGCACCTAGCATATTTTTTTTAAGAAGTGTATAGATTTTCTTTTTAAAAAGTATTTAGATTCTACAATTCATAATATATTATTTCTTGTTCATATACAATAGGAAACTGTTCTTCTTGTTCTCTTAACTGCACTTAGAATCTTTTCTTGCATTGGATTCAGTCTTAGATAGCAAGGACAGTAAAGACGGTACTTAAAAGAAATATTTTGATGTCTAAGTTTAAGAATCAGTATAAGTAATGTAAAAGTAATAATAATACGTATCTTTGTATAAGTTAAGTAAAAGTAATAATAATTTGTATCTTTGTATGTTGTGGATATTTATAGGATCATTGACTATAATCTTGGGTTTAGGAGATCCTGGACCTGTATTAGGGTACATCACCCGATAGTTGCTTTCAAAACCAAATTTTGGGACACCAAGACATTCCTTATCTACTGGAGTATTCAGCATCCCAGCCCACATAAGAGATAGAAGAAACACAGAAAACAAAAGGTCATCTTACTATAAGGAAAAACAAGAACTCTGGAAACACCGAACAGAGACAGAAAAGAAGAAAAACGATCACTCGAAGCACTTTCCAAATAAAAGAATATTGAAAAACAATCTTTGTATTTCTGGATAGTTTAGGTTACTTAAATACATACAAAGAAATTTGACAAAAAAACAAATTGTCATGCCATGAAAGTAAAATCGATCATTTATATGCACTATCCAACAAAAATAGAAGGCAAAACAATACATTCTTTTAGATTAGAAGTTTGATTTTGATGATAAAAATTGTGCATGCTGATATATTTAAAACTTGTGTAACGTTTTGATGAGTTTTGAAGTAAAAAAGTCTCCATAGTATGATCTGCTAAAAATTTCTTCCCCACTTTAACAATGAATCCTTGTCTTCAAATAAGGCAACTTGAAAATCTATTCTTAAAATTACAATGGTGCAGTGAGAAAAAGAAAGTGAGTAAAAAGAAAAGAATAGTTAATTCAGTTGATCTTCTTGTTCATGTTGTTGACAAGCTGCTTCATCTGAAACCTCCAGAACAAGAAATAAGCCAACCCTATTCCAACCATCACATACATCCAAACATTCTCTCCCTCACTCTCTCTGGGAGACCTCACCTCCTCAATCTTAAAACTCTCACTCGAATTCCCCAAAATGCCCTCCATCACGCGCCCGTGCAGCACGTAAGCCCTCTCTCTCTCCCGCACCACAATCGAAGTGGGAAACCCCTCTTCATCAAGGTCAATTTTGTCAAACACCACACCCTGGCTCCACCCATCGTTACTCTTCACCAACCACACCCTTCTCAACGACACCACCAAAACGACGCCGTCGTTCCTCAAAGCCACGCCGTCCGCGCCCACGAGATCCTCGTTCAGGAGCACGAGTCTTGCCACGCCGTCATCCGCGTCCACCTTGAACATCTTCCCCGTGTTGCTCTGAACCACCAGGAGATAACCCTTGCCGTTGTAAACGACACCGTTTAGGCCGCAGGAGCTGAACTTTTCGTCGATTATCACAGGGTGTTCCGTGAATCTCGCGGAATTTGAAAAGATCGAGGCTTCTCCCTTTTCGTTGACCTTCCAGATATAATTTCCCCCCGAGTTGGTCACATACGCGTTCCCTTTAAAGTCCGCTGCGACGTCGTTCGCGATGGCACGTTCCTTGTCGCCTTCTTCGGCGGAGGGGAGGGCGGAAAGGAAGAGGCGGCGGCCGGAGCGGAGATCGTAGGCGGCGAGGGCGTTGAATGAAGGGAGGGGGGCCAGTGCGTGGAGCGCTGCCAGGACGCGGTTGTTGCGGGAGTCCACGGCGAGGCCCAGGATGGTGACGTTTTCCGGGAGGGAGGTGTCGGAGACTAGGGTTTCGACCACGCCGGCGTCGGAAATCGCGGAGATAGTGCGGTGGCGGAGGGATCCGACCAGGAAGTGTTGCCCTGTGGGATCCCACGCTAGCCCTTCCGGGAAGAGATTCGGGGAGCGGAAGTTGATGACGTGGGGGCTGGAGGCGAGAATGGTTGAAATTTGGACGGCGAAGAAAAGGAAGAAAACGGTGGTGGTTGTGGGATTGGTAAAGGAGTGTTTGGATGATAGTGTGGACATTGTTGACAGTTTTGGGAGTTTGGGTTGAATTGGTGCTGTTACGAGCTTAATAGGTTTTTACTTTCAGCTTATTAGCTTTGGGTTTTCTTGTCAAACGGGTTAAGATAGGATTCTGGAACTTAATCTTTAACTTGTTAATATTTATTGGTTATTTAGATTTAATACTTTATCTACAATAAAATAATATATAAAATCAGATTTGAAAGTTCAAGAGTGATTTTTTATATTTATATTTAAATTTAAAATTATATAAATATTGTATATTGTAATATGAAACTAAATACTTTAATTTATAGTAAATTATTAATTACATTTTGTATGTCTCTCGTATTTTTAAGGATTCAAAAATATTAAAAATTAGTTCAATATATTTTTCACATATTATCATTTTGTTAAAATTATTAGGATTGAGTTCATTATTCTATAAATATTTTAAATATACTACTTCCAATCTCAACCTTCTATCTTATTTTTAAAATATAATTAAGTTTTAAATTTTTATAAAAAAAATATTTTTAATTAAATCAAAAAAATATACTCTATTAATTACTTTGAATTTTTATATATTTTAATTAAATATTTACCGTTTAATTTTTATATTAATTAGTTAATATGATATGATTGTTATCTTACATTTCATAATGTCTAGTTCTTTATGGTGTTAATAAATATAAAATCTTATGATTAAATATAAAACGCTACTGCGGTTAATGTAAAACATAAAAATAGCCTATAATTTAAAATTAATAGCAATATAATTTATATTAACAATAATATTTCACAATTCTTATTACATGGAGACACTAAGGAAGTAAGTAACACTAATTCTCACTTGTTAATTCAATAAAAGATATAAATTTTTTGAGTATTAAATGAATCAAACTAAATTTAATAAAAACTCAAATAAAAATATATAAACTTATAATAAACTTAAAACAAACTTAAAACTTAATTAAATATAAATATGAATATAAAATATATACATAAAAATAAGAATATCCATTACATATTATTAAAATAAGTTATAATTTAATGTTAATTTTTATTTTAATAATTACTTATTTAGAAGAAAAAAATTGCTTTACATCTATGAAGTGCTGGGACAATACTTTATTTTTTATTTAGCTCTTCTGGTAAAAAATAAAGTATAAAACGATTTGTTTAAATAAAGTTTCAAAATTATGACAATGAAGTATTTTATGTGGCTATAAAAGTAATAAAGTGTTTTTATATGAAAAAAAAAAAGTCACACTTGAAGATAATCTCCAAAAAAGAAATGCTTATATCAATTAAAATAATTTATTTTATAATTAATATGCACCTATAAGATTGAGTTGTAGATAAAAAATGAATGGTTGAAATTGAGAGTAATTCATTTAAGTTACACTCAAGTATAAGCTATTCAACTTAAACACTGACACGGACATGGATACGACACGGACACGGAGATACGTATAATATCTAAAATGTAGGACACGGGGACACGAATCTATATATTATATAATTATGAATTATATAAATTGACAATAAAGATTTATGTGCATAAGCATGTTTCAGATTTTTTTTGAAACAAAAAGATGTTTTTCATGGCTGGTTTAAAATGATTTGTTTCTTATTTTTATACTTATAATAAAAATTTATACAATAAATTTGAGTTTTTAAAAAATTATTGTATTTCTCTTTTTTAAAATTCTATTAGAACCGTGTTAGAATTGTCAGAAATTCAATAAATATTTTTTAAATTAGACACTTCATTGATACGTGTCATACAAGTGTCGTGTTCGACACAGACACATCATTTTAAAGGAGTATCTGAGCTTCATAGAGTATAAGTATACGAGTAAGGATTCACTAATTTTCATACCAAGTAAAATGACTTACTCCTAACTTTACTATTCTATCTTATTTTAATTTTTTTTATTAATTTAATAATAAAATATTGGTAATTAATTAAATATTAATTTAAAAACTATTTATTAATAATAAAAACTAATTTAAAAGTTAATATTTTTTTAATCTCTAAAATAGTAAATAATAGTCAATATAGTAATTAATTAATTTTTATCTTTAAAATTAATTATTATTTAATGATTTTTTATTAGTAATTTTTCATCTTTATTAATATATATAATAATTATTTTAATATAAAAATATTATTATATAATTTTTTCTTACCGAAAATTCACATAAAAATAATATTTTTACGAAAGGTCTTATCTCATTTTAAAAAAATATAATAACTTCTTCAACCATCAATAATAATATAATCCTCAAATAGTAAAATGAACAATATTCTAAATCATATAATAATTAAAATAAGTTACATATATTATAAAAAGCATCTAAAAAATATAGATACTTTATTTTTTATATATCAATATGTTATTTATTAAAAATTAAAAATAAGAAAATAGGTCATTAGAGTGTAAAATTACTGATATACTCAAATATTTCATCTTTAATTAACGTGAAAAAAAAATGAGATGTCAATCAACATATAAGTAAAAACTCATAATTAATATTGGAAACTGTTCATAGATACCTAGAAGGAACAATCCTCCATCACACCTATCATGGAGTATGAGTGGAAATACTACATACACAATAGCATAATAAACACAACTCCAATTATAGGGTCACAGAACTTTAATACGTAAAAGAACGTTGTAAAAATATAACTTCGACTTTATGATATTCAAAATAGTTAAAAAGAATTTTATCATTTTTAGTTTTATATTTTCTCCTACTTTCAGAAAAGGAAATAAAACATTGACATTAACGTCCTCATTATAATTCTAATTTTCTGAAAGATAATTATTTCGATTTTATCTTCAAATTTTTAAGTTCGTTTATCCTTCAAATTTATTCATTCTCATAACTTTATTTATAAATGTTAAGTTCGACCATTGAAAGATACAAAGAGATGATTGTAACACATAAAAAAAACTCGTATATACCCGCCTAATTCGAGTAGGTAACTAATATTAGTACATGATTTATAAATATTAAAAGTCAATAAATATCATTCAATTATTAAATAATTATATTTTTGTTATTACTTAAGCTTTATTAATAGAGATATAAAAACGTGTATATAGACATTAATTTCACATGGAATATTCACACGATACTTTATCTAAATCTTAATTACTGGAGTGTCCGAAAATCGGTAAATCATCCCCCCATATTCATAAGCAATTTGATGATAAATCTCGTACAAAGGAAGCTACCCATGATCACCTCTCTTTCCATCACGAATGAACAAAATTCCTTTCTCATAAGAAGTATATATACTTAGAGATATTATATAGTAAATAAATAAAGATAAAATAGCACACAACTTATACTTTTGTAATTATAAAATTAGATGCAAATCTTTTGAGACAAAAATCATATATATTTTTCTACACAGTAATTTATTTTTCCAAATTATTGTCTAAACCAACATATAAACACGTAAACATAAAATGTGATTGTTGTCTTCCTTGTCTTTTATTTAAAGCACATGGATCCTGTGTTTGGATTTGCTTTTCTTCCCCTAGCTGTAAGCACAAAAACTATAACAGTCAACAGTATTAATAATACTCATTCACGTGTGACCACCAATCTCTTCTGCCACATCTTCCTTTATTCCATTTTTTTTTTCTGTTTCCTTCCACTCCCTCATCTTCTCTTTCTTTTTACTGTACTTTCTCACACCATAAATGTTAAAACTGCTGTCCGTCTTTGCAGTCTCTTTATTATTAAAAGCACCAATGCATATTTGACCTGGTCTACTTTGTCATATACGTGTCTATGTTATAATTTTCAACATTATTATTTTTTATCATTAACCTCGTCAATCCTTCCTAACAGAATGTAAGTACAAAATCACCTATTCACTTATTAAATCAGAATCTTTTTATTGTTATTATTATTATTATTTAAAAGAAGGGTCAGTGGAAGTGGAACGTTATTTGATTCATTAAATTTCTTCACGGAGGCTTCTCGCTCAAACATGCCTACTACTCTTGTGTTTTTCATTTACCTGCTCCCAACTTTTTTTTCAATGTGCCATTTTATATGTCCTTCTTTCGTACCCTTAAAAACGGTTTAATGTAAAATACAAATCAATATTAACACTTCTAATACAAGTACACGGGTTATGCATTCATATAATTATACTAAATCACGGTGGCTATTACGATAACTAATATAAAAATATGATCGTAATTAAACCATTTATAAACACTCACGCACTCTTTTTGGATTTTGTTGCTTTCTATTTTATGTACTGATTACATTTTTCATTTTAGTTTTTCTCACAAGTTTTTTGTTCTCCATTTTCATAAAAGAAGCCAAATATGTGTACACAGCTTACGCTTTACGCGTTAATTGTTTTGTTAGTATAAAAGAAGTCAAAATATGGTGCCCAGAATTGAAAATGATAGCGGTCCTTGAAATAGAAGGCAAGCCACCTTTTACTATTATGAAGAAAGACTTCCGTAATAATTGAACAGCTTCATTATCATTATATAAAAACGATAATTTAGGCCATCACGTTCTATCTTCCACGCCTTTCTTCTTATCCTTTTTTTTTTTCTGATAGGGTGTGCTCTGAAAAAGTCTGTGCCCAATTCACAGTTTCATACCCACCTTCCTTTCATTCTGTTTTTAACACCTCGGTCTCTCAATCATTCCAACAAAATTCATAATTCTCCTCTTTCACCCAAAATTAAAAGAATCCTTCATCCGTTTCGTTTATCCAGTATTTCTCAAACAGTTTGAAGATCATACAAGTAACTTTGAAAATCATGAGAAAGGGTAAGGAACAGAAGCAGAACAAGTTGGTGTGGATCATAACCACGCCTTTCAGAGTATTGGGCAAAGCGAGGGATGCTTACGTCAGAAGCATAACACAGTGTGGTCACAACATGAACTATAGCAACCCTGTTGATGCTGCAGGCAAATTCCAGGCTCTGCCCAGGAGCTACAGTGTTGCCACGTCACGGTCCGATAACGAGGATTTCGCGGAGCTTCTGAGAGCTGCTTCTGCAAGGACTTTGGTCGACAGAATCGACGTGGATTTGGTTCTGAAACAGCAGGCCCAGGCCGAGGCCCAGTCCCGGCCCCTTTCATCTAATGGGCTTCCGAAGTCCACCAGCGTCGGCATGGGCCGGATCGACGAGGACACGCCTTATGATTTGTCTGAAGGGGTTGTTCGCGGTCTTCCCAAATCGTATCCCAGAAGTAGAAGTTACGCTGTTGGAAAGACAAGTGCTGTATTGTGAAGTGTGTGTCCGCACACACTTTTGGATCTAAAGTAAACGCGTTCTGAAATTAGGATAGGTGTTGATTTCTATAGATTTTTCTTCCAAGAGAAAGATAATTGATTGAAATCTGGTAATTTGATTGAGCTTTGGTTTGATCGGAATTTGTTGTGGTTTGTGGGTTGGTTTTTCGTGTTGTGGGTGGTGGGTACTGCATTGAAAGGGACGGTTTCATGTAAACTGCTTTACAAATATCTCTTTAGTAATTTGGTAAGTAGTTTTTATAAAATGTCCATACTCTCACCTAATG
Source organism: Phaseolus lunatus (assembly GCA_013389735.1). Lineage (NCBI taxonomy): Eukaryota > Viridiplantae > Streptophyta > Magnoliopsida > Fabales > Fabaceae > Phaseolus > Phaseolus lunatus. The sequence goes on along the minus strand of CM023865.1, from coordinate 3,873,507 downwards.
CAGTATGGTTTTTAAAATAATTATAAATTTATAATATGTATATAATTTAAGTTTGAGTATGTTCGTATATGCATTGTTTTGTCATTTTTATTTCAACATTTAAAAAAAAATATTGAATAAATTATCTTAAAATGTAGCATTTTTTTTTATAGATTTTTACTTAGCAATTAAAAATTAGTTGATGCGGTAGTAATTTTAAAACTATAATATATGTTGCATGGATTTACATTTGGATTAACTGAGCGGTAGTAGACGGCAAAAGGGAATTTTTGTTATGAATGTGTCTTTAATGAAGGATAGTAGCTCCGAGGAAGGAGTCAATTTAGTTAAAATGGAACAAAAATTAGTGACGAAACGAAAAAAGTGTACCTAACTGTAAATTCTTCTCCTTTCGTCACATATCATATCTAGTTTAAACTTATTTTACACATTTTAAAACAACAATCAATACATTATTCTTTTAAATAATTTATTGAAATAATCCTCTTTTTAATGAATACATTGTTTTAGTTTAGTCAGAAAATAAATCAGTGTTAGAACTATTTATATTCGTTCTTTCACCACGAACTTAAGAATTGCCTCTTTCAAATTATGATTGATATTTAAGAGCATATTTGGTGCCAAAAATCTTATATCACATCTTATACTATTCTTTTGTATGTCTCATGTATCACTAGATAGAAGATCTGATCAAATTTTTGGTTTCATTGAGTCTTTAAATATTTTTTTGTAAATCTAACAATGAATTTTATTATTATTGCTACTTAAATGTTCGTAAATATATCTTACCAAATTGTTAATGAAGACCATATATATATATATATAATGTTTTATTTGTAAGTACATAACAAAGTAGTATAAGCACTATGAGAGATGTGTAATATTTGATTTTTGTTATTAATTTGATTATAATGGACATTAACATTATTATTGAATATGTCTCCCTCATCATTATTTAAACCTGCAACTCCAAAATATACATGTTAAATTCACCAAGTCTTAAAATCTCATCAAATAACGATTTCAAGTATTATTACGAGTTTATGATAATCTCGACAATTTTTAACTGTCAGTGCATACGAATTAATTGAATAATTTGTAGTAGGGTATTAATGTAATTATTGTTTCACATTCTTAAGTAGTCATTCTAAAAAATGTCCCCATCCCATCTACAAAAGCTTCTATGCTTTAAATTGCCATACATACTCCTATGCTCACCTAATCCACGTGCCAATATATGAATTGTTGCATTTATGCCCATAACCTTTTTTCTTCTCACCCCAACACATCACATTTCCCTTTTTACTTTTTCTTTTTGGATTGTTCCCTTCATATTCATTTATTTAACTGTATTTTAAATGCATTTTTTTCTTCTCAACTTTTGGTAAATCTTCAGAGTTCTTATGGAACTACCTTGTTTCTATCATAGACATTTTCATTCTACTGAAAGATCTTTAAAATATTGGATCTTATCTTTAAAATTCATAGTGAACATCGTCCGGTGAAGTTACTAACAGAATAACTCTCCTATTGAAGTTATTCAGAATTGAACTTTAGATTATCCAATTGGAGTTACATTAAATAATTCTTACAAAACCATGATTCTCTTAAATAGTTATTTGTTGAAAAACAAATATGATAAAATTTTAAGTGTAATGTAAAATACCTCGTTACCGATAATATTTTGATTTTTGATTGAGGAAATTATATGATACATACAAGGTATTAGAGTACTTAGAGGAAAAGTTAATCTCAGATGTTTTTTTTTTTTTTTCTTAACAAGAATAAATTAGTAGATAATGTTTGAAGAACGTGAGTGAATTCAAATTTTTTAAATGATTAAAACTAAAATAATTGTAAGGTGGAGAAAATAACAAATGGAATAAGAGTAATGAAAGTTGGTGAGAGTGAGATTGTGTTAGGGAAAATTGAATCCTCTCAGAGCATTAATTTTTGTACAGGGATGTTCTAAAGGGTTAATCAATTACGGGATGAGGTTTTAATTCGAATTAATTCGATTTGATTTGTTTTAGTGGTCTATCATACTAAATTAATCATTAAATCTACCCAATTCATTGCTGGGACAACTCACAAGTCAATGGCTTTAACTATAAATTTCATTATTACAATTTTTTTGATAAAATATTGATAAGATTTTTTTTTCTTTTCATTTCTACGTTGCAGTAAATAAATAAATAAATAAAAATAAATAAATATTAAGTAAATGGTTAAAATATAAATGATAAAAAAACAAATTTATAAAAGATTGGATAGTTAAAAAAATGAATAGAGTATAATTTATAAATTTAATAATTGAAATTGATAGTTATTGTAAAAAAGTTAATTAAATTGGTAGTTTTGTAAGGTAAATAAATAGTTTAATTTCAACCTGACCAAAAGGATAGAAAGAAACAACTTCCATATTCCAAGTGATGAAACAAACAAGATCCAGTTTTTTTAGGAGCTTTCTAATTAAGGAAACATAAATAAACTAAACGAAGTAGTTAAGTGCTTCAAGATTTCAACCGACTTTTTAATATGAATACGGCTGTATCAACCTGTTATCCAAACCAACTTTAGTTGGACTTTGTTATTTCTTTGTTATTTTTTCAATTTGATTTGGTTCCATTAGTTTTAATTATGGATATTGTAATATTCCAGCTTTTAAATTAACTATATTTTATTTGAAATAAAATACGCTTGTTTTCTTTGAATTTTTTTATTTCAAATTTCCTTTTATATGCAAACATTTTAGGTTTATTTTAATTGATAATTTTTTGTATTCTAAGTTGTAAGAAATTTGAGGGAAATATCGCTATCAATTAATATTGACGGAAAATTTAAAACAAATACTTTTATATTTAATAATAATTGAGATGTTCAATCTATAAATAAAATAAAAAAATTATTTATTTTCAATAGAAAAACTATTCTAATAAAACTTTAGAATTTCAATTTCCTTTACTCAAACAACATATTTGATCATAAAATATTTTAAATTTTTTAATAAATAAATCACCCTATTAAAATTTTCTATCAAACACACTGTTGTAGTTTTGTAGATTTTCTTTCTTTTTTTATTTTGTTTTTTAGTGGATGTTCTCAACCATTTCTCTCACAAAGTCCCTTTCACAGGCTCCTCCAAGCATTGAATGAAAAGGTCCTTTGGGTCAAACTGATCTTATAAAAACTTAAAGTATTGGAAGAAGCATGTGGGTCCCTTATATGTCTAGATTGATTTTGAGTGTTCTCATCACTATTGAAGAAGAAGCACCAGTTTTGGCAAGTAAATAAAAATGTCACCCTCATGAATAGCATTGTTCAATCCGTCCCTCTTATGAGAGATTGAACTCCATACGAAATGTAAAGGGTGTAGAAAAGCAATGTGGGATACAAAAGAAGGTGTGAATTTTGAGTGCAAGGGCAGTTATGGATACCAGAGGCCTTCTCCTTCTCCTTATTCTCTCCCTTATTTCTTCATCAAACTTTGCAACATCTCACTCCACAGTGCGCTTCCTTCCTGGTTTCCAGGGACCCCTTCCTTTTCTACTTCAAACTGGGTAAGCTAACCAGAACTCGCATTTAGGTCATGCCTTTCAACTATTCATTCAAATTTTACAATAAATAGATGTCATGGAATTGGAATCAGGTATGTGGAAGTGGGTGAAGGTGAAGCAGAGGAGAATGCAGAATTGTTCTACTATTTTATTCACTCAGAGAATGATCCCAAACGGGATCCTCTCCTTCTTTGGCTAACGGGAGGACCTGGTTGCTCTGCTTTTTCTGGTCTAGTTTTTGAAATAGGTCATCATTTTCTCCTCATAATCATCACTTTTTAATTCCACTTCCAATTTTTTTTTGCAGTCTCTATACTTTATCATCTATTTATTTTTAATCCATTTTAATCAAATTGTACAGAATAAAGAAATAAGTTAATATCATCGGAAAAATAGTTCTAATATTTTTCAAATGTGTTTTTTAAATTTAACTTGACTAACCGGATCAAGATTCTTTTATGTCAAAAATTTTAAGGTCAAGTTTGTCTTTTATCAGTTAGATCGCCTATTATATTAGACTACTTTACTTTAGTATTGATTTTTAATGGAAAAATATGGAATCTTGCATGAAAGATTACAATATGATTATCATCTTTCTAATTAATTAATTCACATTTAAATAATGGCATTAAGATCAGTGAAAACCTTGAGCAGTATGATCTGGAAATTCTGTGGTTAGATTGGTTAATGAGTTACTAATTACGTATTATTATTACTGGCATCTCGGTGGATTTGCAGGTCCACTGGCCTTTGAAAACCAGGAATACAATGGAAGCTTACCTAATCTGAAATTGAAACCACAATCATGGACAAAGGTTGAGAATGCATACCTGTTACCTGAATTAGATATATTAATCTATAACACTGATTTCATTTGCTATGTAGTTAATTCATCTACAACTTTCTTTGTTGCAAGCATAATTTTTTCTCCAAATAAACACAAGCTTAATTATACTGTTGAAGGTAAGTAGCATTATATTCGTGGATCTGCCAGCGGCTACAGGCTTCTCTTATCCCAAAACAAAACGTGCTGTTAATCAAAGTACCTTAAAGCTAGTTCGCCATGCTCATCAATTTCTCAGGAAGGTACACTACACCCATCTTCAAATCTCACTGGCTTAATTGCATTTTCATTTTTATCTTTTTGAAATTTAATAAATCACGTATTTTATATAAAGTCTATCAAATTTGATATACTTTCCACTATATTTCTTCTGCAGGAAAAAGTAAAATGAAGACTAAATTTACTAATTTTAAAAATGAAGAAACTTAATTGACTCAGAATAATTTAACTTTTCTACAGTTCCAGCTTAGCAAAATGAACATGAATATAAGTGGAAAGGAATAGTGTGTGACATTGATGTTGAAATGTGTGTAGTGGCTAATGGATCATCCGGAATTTCTCTCAAATGAGGTGTACATTGCTGGCGACTCATACTGTGGCCTTCCTATACCAATTATTGTTCAAGAAATTTCACACGGTATCACGCTCACTAAAGGGTCAAATAAATTGAATGCCAAAATTGAAACTAAGATTAAGTTGCACCTGTTTCCTCTTAATGCTTCTCACATTCACAACTCACAGTTAACACTACTTTTTCCCCATTTTTCATTACTCTCAGGAAACCAAGGTGGTATCCAACCATGGATAAATCTCCAGGTTTGTGCATTTAAATTACAACTATGATTTCTAAACACAAAAAGTTCTATATATTTCTCTCAATTTCTCTTCTTCTTCTTCTTATTATTATCATTATGTGAAACAAGTTATCTATCTGCAGACAAATTTGAACAGCTTTCATATTGATTTCCTTTATAAAGCATAAACGAACCAGGATAAAACCAAATTATATTTTTACTAGTTTAGCACATTGATTAATAGGAAACTCTTTTTTTCAGGGATACCTGCTGGGGAATCCCATAACAACATCTACTGAAAAAAACTACGAAATACCGTTTAATCATGGCATGGCACTCATTTCTGATGAACTATACGAGGTGATTCTGTTTTTACAAATTAGAGTGGCAGTTGTTGTTTGTTTATTTGTTAGAGTCCAAAAGGTGAAATGCTAACAAGTTTGAATAACTTACTGCGTGAACAGTCACTGCAAAAGAATTGTAGAGGAGAGTATCAGAATATAGACCCAAGAAACACATTTTGTGCTAGAGACATGCAATCCTACGAGGAGGTTAGTCATACTTACAAGAACAAGTAATTCAAACTTTTTTTGTTCTTGAAAGAATGGAGTTCCATTAAATGGATGGGGACCAGAAGGAGAACGAGGAAGCTGGTAATAAATTGTTGCTTTTGATCAGTCTATTTCAGGGATTGAAATTGGGCATGTTTTGGAACCCTATTGCGAGGAGTCTGGTCTGCGTAATCCAATTGAAGACTCTTGGAGCTGCAGGAGGTCTCTTGCTCATGAAACCTCTCCTCTCACATTGCCACCTTTAACTTGCAGGGTAAGTTTTCATACCAATAAACTTACATCTTTGTGAGGAACTAGTTTATTTAATTATATTTAAAATATATATTGATTTAAGTAAATTTTTAAAAATTTAACCAAATGAATAATTCATGCTTTGATGTACTACTTCAAAGTGAAAAAGTCCTCTTCCAAAACATAACTTTCAATTTGACTTAATTCTTTTATGGATTGAAGTAGTGTTTTCTACAAAGATATTACCTTTTTTTATTATGTATGCTAAAGTTGTGTTCTCTAGGATAACTTTATCTTTTTTTATTAAATTTGTGTTCTCATGATTCTATTTTTTTTTCAAAATAATTAAATTTGTGCTTGGACTTATGAGATTACATTTTCCTGGCATGAACTGAAGTTGTGCCTCTACTCAGAACTTCAGGCTGATATTTTTTTTAAGAAAAAACCACCACTTTAGATTTTCTTAATTCATTCAAATTTATAAATATTTTAAATAATATTAATAATAATTATAGTCACGATAATATTTTACGTGTATTTTTTTACTCCATTCAATTTTTTATCTGAAAAATATTTGAGTTTAATATTAAATATGAAGAAAAAATTGTGTTTGTATATCAACTATCATATACTCATAAAAGACATATAAAAAATGATTTTTTAAGAAGCATTTAAAGGTTTTAATTAGAAATTTATCAAACAACACATTCATCTTTTAAACACTAATTTAATATACACTATAGAAAAGTGTCCTTCTCTCTCACAATTCACTAATACCCACTTCAGTAATTTTAGATTATAAATATAATCAATACACATAGAATCATTTGTTTAAACTAGTTATTTTTTAAGAAAAATTTCTTTTTTAATTTAAAAACATGTTTAGAAAATTTACAATGTAAGCTTTAAAAAAATTGTTTTACCATCATATAGTTGGACATAATTCTGCCAAAAAAATTTAAGAAAACCATACCAACTACTTTGAATGAACACTTACATCTAACAACTTTTACTACAGCCGAATATTTGTGCAAGATTGAACTATGAAAGTTGATAAATATGCGATGCATTTAGGTGTCAGAATTGAACCTGCATTTGGTAATCTAGATCACTTTAAAAGCATTTAATTTTATTAAGTTTTCATGCCCAGGCTCATGCATATGTCCTTTCTAACTATTGGGCGAATGATGATAATGTCCGTAAAGCACTTCATGTTCGGAAGGTATATAATATTTATGTGCCTAGTTTTGTTTAAAGTGTTAGCAGAAGCTATGTCTCTCACCATATATGTATATGGTGCTTCAGGGAAGTATAGGGAAATGGAAGCGCTGTAACCATGACATACCTTTTGAGACTGATATCTCTACCAGCTTCCCATATCACGTCAATCTCAGCAGAAAAGGCTACCGTTCATTAATATACAGGTAAAGATTAATTTCTATACATACATACACTTTGTTTTCTTGCTAAATGTATCTCATTCATTGTTTTTAGTACTACCCAAGCGGTTTCCTTTTTACAGAGGGCATTTTGAGTGTTCAGACATTGTTTTTGTTTGTTAACAGTGGGGATCATGACATGGTTGTTCCATTCCTGTCTACACAAGCGTGGATAAGAGCTTTAAACTATTCCATCGTGTCTGACTGGAGGCAGTGGTATTACAATGGCCAAGTAGCAGGGTATGCCCCCAGCTGGACAGTGATACAAAGACAATGTTCTATTTGGATAAACATTTTTAGTGCTTAAGTTGATTTTAGTTTGTTAAAAAGTTCAATACATTTCTTCCATTTTCTTCTTTTTACAGTTTTAGCTAAAAAAGTTATCTAACCATGTCATTGATTTATCTGAAAAGCTAGACTAATCTCATTTTGGTTACTAAATTACTGATAGATACACGAGAACTTATTCAAATCGGATGACATTTGCAACTGTGAAGGTAGGCACTATTTTCAGCTGAGGCAATTAATTATATTATAAGAATGGGTCACATGATATAATAATAACCGTTGTTGAGGGGTTTACTTGCAGGGTGGAGGGCACACAGCTCCGGAGTTTAGACCTGAAGAATGTTTAGCCATGTTCATGAGATGGATATCTAACAGGCCACTTTAGGAATGCCCTAGGACATGCCAAATGAATAGCAGAAGGAATAAAGGATAAATTTCCGATGTTATACATATGCATTGGATCGCACTGGTTAACTTTCTTTAACGGTTTATGTTGTTATTAAAAGTTTTATTTTAAAAATAGCTACTTTATTAAAATACTGTTTTGAAATTTGAACTTATAAATTTATTTCTTATTTCATATATTAATATTTTATTATAAAAAAAAATTAAATTTCAATCTATTAAATTATGTTAGAGATATACAATAAATATATTTCTACTTTTTTTTAGTGTAGATAGGATCAACTATATCAATCAATGAAAGAGCGGTCTAATTAACCCTTTTATGCAGTACTTCAATTATTGTCGGAACCGGTTTTAATAATACTGAAGTTTCAAAGTTGAACAGCATTTGAGGCTCATTTGCCATTTAATAATCCCAAATTACATAATCACATTTGAGTTCTTGAGAAAATCCCGAAGTGAGTGAAGGTGGAATAACTGTTAAAACATCAAAAACATAAATCTTGAAAAGAAGGGCATTGGGCCAGATAGTCATCCCAAATCACATCATGCCTCTAAGATAAAAACTAAGAGGCAGTTTCTTCATGCACCCCTACATTTTTCTTCCTGCACCCCCATGTAAAGACAAAAATATCTCTACTATTTTTTAAAAACTCTAAAATGCACATAAGATCCACACTACTCTTTCTTCTTCCAAACAATGTAATTCGGTAGTTTTATGGAATGAGAAATCTGCATTTATTTTTTTGTATTCTGGATTGGGAAATCCATAAATCTTCTGGATTAAAAAATTCGTAAATCTTTCGGATTGGTGAATCTGGTAATCTTCTGGATCCATCAATCCAGAACAAAAATTAGACTTATGGATTTAGCAATCCGGAAATCAACAATTTGCTTTCAAAACACCCAGTTATTTGAAAAAGAACATGATTCACTTTCAGATTGATGAATCCGTAGCACACTCCCGGATTCCGATATCCAATAACCTAGAAAACTTTAGTTTTTTCAGATAAAAGGTAAATGTTAGTTTTGGGATTTACAAAATTGTGGGGGTGCAGGAAAAAAAACATAGGGGTGCAGGAAGAAGAAGCCAAACTAAGAATATTCAAGGTCGAATAAAGTGTTCAACTTTTAAAGCATATTTAAGAAAGGGCTTCTTCTATCTGCACCCCTACGTTTTTCTTCCTGCACCCCACAATTTTGTAAATCCCAAAACTGACCTTCACCTTTTATTTGAAAAAATTAGAGTTTTTTAGGTTACCTGATTTCGGGATCCGGAAGTGTGCTACGGATTCATCAATTCAGAAGAGAATATTTTGAAGGCAAATTGTTGATTTTCATATTGCTGAATCCGGAAGTCTAATTTTTGTTATGAATTGATGGATCTAGAAGATTACCGGATTCAGCAATCTGGAAGATTACCAGATTCACCCATCCAGAATAATTATGGATTCCTCAATCCAGAAGATTTACAGATTTCTCAATCCGGAATGCAAAAAAATAAATACGGATTTCCCATTCCATAAAACTACCGAATTGCATTGTCTGGAAGAAGAAAGAGTAGTGTGGATCTTATGTGCATTTTAAGGTTTTTAAAAAATAATAGGGATATTTTTATCTTTACATTACATTGTGGGGGTGCATGAAGAAAAACATAAGGGTGCAAGAAGAAACTACCTTAAGAAAGAAGCATTTTCACAACGAGAAACGAGTCCTATTAAAAAACTTCTGAGTAGTTGTAGAAGAAAAAAACTTCTCTATAAACTCTTTCAATGAATTTCACCGTATATAAGTTTATTTTAATTTATAAAAAGGGTTCAATGTATTTTATTTTTTTAATTATGTGTTGACTACTGACATAAAACATGTTTACCAAATAACATTCAGTAACCATAATAAAACTTGTATAATCTAATTAAATCCAAACACAGTAAAAAGCTTGTATATTATTCTAGATATAGACTCGTATCTAAGTTATTTCTTTCCTCATGTTTTTTTCTCCTATTACTATAGTATTGAAAAGAAAACTAACATACCGATGTTATAATATGAGCTATATTCTAAATCATATAATTTAGAATATTCAAATAATTTAATTTAAAATATAATTCTAAATTTTGTAATCTGAACCAAAAATTTGTAATTATAAATTATATAAGTAAAATTATAATTTCAAATTATATAATCTAAAATATAATTATTTTTATTGCATAATCACCATATATTATAAAATATTATGGATTCATGACCTAAAAACATCTCAATTTTCATATTTTTTTCAAATCGACTATCTAGTAGTTCGACATGTACATTAATCATTTGTTATATTATAAAGGTAAGAAAAACCCACAATTTTATTATGTCATCTCTTAGTTCTTTTTGGATTGAACTTTTTCATGACGTAACTTTTGCATTCCAAAATAAAATAAATGAAATGTCAAAAAGTAAAATAAATAAATAAGATGATACAAAATAGAATTGTAGGATGTATAAAAAAAACTCAAACATTACCCACAAGACATCTGAAGAGCTTTTTTCCGCTTTTGGCCAACAAGTCAAGTTGGCCTCACCATTTATCAATTATATTTTAACATTTTTGGTAAACTTAATTACTTTTTAAGTCTTACAACTTATTTATTTTGTTTAACTGCACTATTAACAAATAAGTTAATTGGATACCTTACTTTATAGATAATAAGATTCGTTCCAACGCAATTAAACAAACGAGTGATGAACGAGAATCCAAAAAGCCGAAAAAACTTCGTGTTTTTCTCCTTTACTTATCCGCAGCATGTACAACTTTGTCAGAAGGGCATAATGCGTGCCTTTTAGGTATTTATTCTACCAAAATTGATTAAATACAAATTATGAAGAAAAATGAATAATTGAAAATAATAACAGCTCTACAGGCTCCTACATTTGCTGTTTTACATCCCTGAAATTTTACGACATAAATATTACAGATAACACAAATATTATACAATATCTTTAGTTACCTTGCTTAACTCCTCGATTGCCATGCAAATGTAGATTGATGATTTAGTTTCAATCAAGGATAGCATTGAAGCTATATGATTTCAAAAGTGCTAAATGTTAGCCCGCATCTTACTTTTCATGTAAATCTTTTTTTGGAAGTAAATCAGACCTCCTGAACCATAATCTGGATCTCAAACCTAAAGCCAAAGGAAAAGTAATCAACATCAGCTATATGGAAATTTTATGTGGGTGTGTGTTTGTGGGTGTGCCTGTTGGTTACACCACTTAATTATAGATCCCATGACAAAAGCATCACAAAAGAAATGCACCTGTATTTTTTTATGATGACTGTTAATTTCCAACTGAAAATGAGACTACCAATCCTACTACTGGTTATGTTGTGCACTAGCTACCGTCTTACAGAAACAAGGCATCACAGATTGAGCTGAAAATTCAATAAGATGGAATAAAAATTACCGATGGGATTTCTGGAGAAGAACTTCAACACCTCATCAATGACTATAACCTGCATAAGAAAACAAAGGATAGGACACATGAATGAGTTGCACGACTCACCATCTGGGGAAAGATCCCCGAAAATAAAAATGAAAAGTAATGAAATTGGGAAAGATAAAGAAAACTACATACTGGTAATGAAAGATAGAGGACAACTATCCAGTCAGCCCAAGATAGCGGTGTTACCTGTCATAAATAACAAATGGTAATAAAAAATTAAAATAAATGTGATGGCTTATGAACAGGATAATCAGAAAATCAAACGTGCATCACTGCTTTTAAAAATACTTACGGAGAAAAGAACCGATAGTGGGTGAACATATAAGATTAGTATGTGAAGAAGCATAGTGATGATTATAGAAACAACAAGCCACATGTTACTCCATGGAGGGATAACCCTGAAACAGGCAAACAAATATTTTCACATCAATTAAAAAATTGTTCCATCAATAGCTTCTCTTTTATTTCCAAAATATAATTTAAAAATAGGAGACACAATTCCTATTGTTTGTAGAATCCACTACAAAAATCCCGTTAAAAACAATGGCAAGGTTCTCATTATGAATTTGTTTTCCAAGATCGAATAGCAGCTGATGCTTCTCTAAGGATTTCAACTTATTCCTCCACAATCACAGGGAATATAAGAATACAATGTTCAAGCTTTGTAGTCCATGCACACAAGTCCTTGATAAAAACAGAATAAAGTAGAATAAGCAAATGCAGAGATTCGTTCCTAAAAAAGATTGATAGAGCCCCATTTTTTCAGCTCAAACACCTATTCTTAACTAAACACGTCATAGGCACTGTAATCATAAGTAAAAAGAAATTAAAATAAAATTATACGATAATAGTTGCATGACGCATAAGATATTTAAGGTTTTTTTTCATAGGACTTAATTAGTTATTTTAACTAATAAGAGATAAGTTTCTGAGAATTTTATTGTGAGGAACGCAATTATATGAAAATGGTACAACTAAGTAAATTTATTTTTATACTGTGATTTATATAAATTCTAGTTCTTAAATTGAGAATTTTGCTTTGTTAATTATATATCAGTGGTTTGCCTGTGCCATTCACTGTGTATTGTCCGTGTCATGTTTGCTAACTATGCTGGAGTCAGTGTTTCATGACGTCGCTTACAATTAACAGAATTTCCACTAATTCTCTCTTAATGTGGTCGAGTGAAGGGGTATTATGTCGAATTTATCATTTTACTAATATCACGCAATATATTCTTCCTTCAGGTTTAGTGACTCTGATGAACCTACTAACTGACCCATAAGCTTAAGCTTGATGGGTGAAAGCACGTGAAATATTTTATATTTATTGTCATCCATCTCATCCCATTAATATGCAGGAACCAAATGAAGGACAAAAATCCTATAATTAAGTCAAATTAAATTATATAAAATTACTTACAGAAGAGATTGATTTTCACTAAGATTGTTCAAAGCATTGAACATCTCAACTACGACAAGCACAGTCATTGATACAGTAGATGGATGTCGATCATCAAATATACTGCATGGATAAGTTGTCTCCCTGGTTGGGCAGGTATCAAAATTCATCTGGAAGAAGAGAAGAATTTAAACCGAAATAGATTTATTAATTGTAAACAAAAAGAAATATTAATACCAGAATGAGCACAGTCAATTTTTTTTCCAATAAAGCATTGTTAGTACCTACATGAACAAAATGTATTTTCCAGGACTGAAGCAGAGAAATTAACAAAACAATTAATCTCATGTTCACAATGTATGTGTTTTGATAGCATATATTGTAGTTGGGTGTCAACAGTGATTTTTAACTCTTTCTATTCATGAAACATGTATTTTCAATCTCAAGGGTGTCTCGCTACTTTGGAGAGATGATAATGTTAATGGGTTCTCAGTGATCTTATGGCTGTTTGAAGGGAGTTTTCATTTCTGATGTGGAAAGAAACTCAGCAGCCTCGCTAATTGTTACTTATTTTTATTTTTTTTTTCTATCATGTTTGTGTATTATTTTTTTGTCTTGGAGGATAATCTTATCCTTCATGTGGTTGTACTTTCCCTCTTAATTCTAAATTTTCTTTTTCTATAAAAAAACATTACATATTGAAAGATATAGAAGCCAAGTTCAATAAGAAATATCCATTTTGCTTATATCTATTTTCCACTGCTTTTTTCTTTAATTATTATGTAGTTGTGGGAATTTGGATTTTTTTTTACGTTAATTCCATACAACTGCTTATAGCCTCACATCACATTTCCTCAGGTGTTATCATTCTGAGTATATAAGATGCTCAAACAAAGGCACAGACCACAGGTAAGGACTTGATACTATCTTACCAGTTCTGTGTATGGAAGTTTAGGGCCACCATCAGAATACACAAACCACCAAATAAAGCCAGCAACAGTAGCAAGGCCAACATAAGCTGCATCAAACACAAGATAAACAACATTAGGACCATGCATCTACTTTCCAAAAATCATTGGAAGAGTAAATGACTAGTTGCAATACATGTTTAAAACTTATATTATGATGTGATGCTTTGATTAAGTGTCTTGTATAAATATAATCACTGGGAAAATATAATTTTATACTTGTCAATTCATTATATAAATAGAGTCCTCGGACTAGTTGAAATACATGATTTCCAATATGTCCTTTCATTCCGTTTCCCACTCTCTTGAAGAAACCGTTTCAGAATTATGGAAAGAAAGGCTTCTATTAACAAAAAAGAGTAAAGATGATTCCCAGGACTTCCGAGAGGACCGGACTAAACTACAATCTGAGTTCCATTTGGAATAGCAAGGTAAGAACTCCCTCTAAACCAGTTTCTAGTGATATTATGCCTAAGACCCATTTAGATCTGTTGGGCATTTTGCTCAAATTTTGTTATTTTAGCTTAGTTTTTACTCTCTTCTTTGACCTAGGAAAGCATCCTTCGTGACTTTCAGCCTCCATTGACAGATTTCAAACTCCATGATTTCCTTGAATAATCTTGAGGATTGGTACTTTCCGATTTGCACAGACAGTTGACTAAAAAAATGCTTCTTTAAGATTTGAAGACTGGGTTTCCTCTAAAAGTAGGGGTGTGCAAAAAATTCAAATATTAAAATTTAATCCAAAATTATACTAATCCAAATTACTTGAAATCCAATTTAATAGGTCCGTTTCAAATTCAACGTAATTAATTGCATTTCAATTGGATATTTTTGGAATTTAAGAAATTCAAAATAAATGTTCAGTTAAGACAATTATTTGTTGATTCGACTGTGACATTTTTTATTTGATCTATAAATTGCCTTGTGTTTTGCTTTCAATTCTCTTGTAACCATTCCCTTTCGATTGTTCAGATAGTAGAAGCTTTTAGTGAATCTAAAAATCATTAATTAATCCCTCAGGTAAGATACTTGAGACCCTAAAACCTTTCCTACTTTTGCAATAAGGTGTACTAGTCGTTAGTGTATTTTGCCCACAACAGTAAAACCTTCAGAGTATTCTACCAACCACAGTCAGCTTCATTGCCTAACTTTCTCTAGATTCCTTCAAGCAAATGTATGCATTTTTGCTCCTACTTTTACGGGAACTGAGATCCAAAAGGGATAGAAATGGCCACTGATGGATTGATAGCTGTTATTAATAAAAGTATATATTCTATTAATAATTCTTTAGGTGGTAATGATAGGAATTGAGATCCAAGTGGGTAAGGAAGGATCCATAGGCAGAGCTTTCAAACGGACTGGCCCAACCCAGAATTGCTACCCGAGTGAGCATGGGGCCAGCTATGATACATTTTTAAAATGTGGGCACAATGACAAGGACTATAGTACCCTACCCATTGCCATCCCTACACAGAAAGCTACAGAGGGGGAGTGTTTGATGTGTAGGGGTAGTATGGCTAAGAGTTATTCATTGGTTTTGGTATTTTTCCCAAGTTTATACCTGAGCTTGGAGAGATACGCTAAAGAGCTGAGAGCTTATTGCTCTTTCTTTCCATCTGTGTTTGCATACAGTTTCATTAATAACATAGACTCTTACTTCTAACAGCACATTGTCCTATCAGAATATGCTCTGCAAAAGACTTTTACCTCTTGGATAATAAGTGTATAACTGAATTATGTATGGTTTATATTTAGTATTAGATTTAATTAATTTTTCAATCGGTGTTCTCACATATCCTTTTGAGAACTTCTGTCCTCTGTTGACAGTTTTAGCATTTAGGCCTAACAATGGACAAGTATTAGACTTTATATGATCATTTTTCAAGACCAACAAATGTTACCTAGACTTCTCCACTGGTCATACTTAAGCTGATAAACCTACATCTCTAGCAACCTATGCAGATCCTCTAGAATGGTTTGAGCAATCTGAGTCTTCCTGTTAAAACTAAGATTTATGTAGCAATCTATAGCGACTTTCTAAAGTCGTTTGAACGTGAGTCCCTCTAGTTCCATGATCCCCATTGTGCATATTAAACTCTTGATAATTCTTTTGTTGGTCTATTTCAATTGTCCTCTTAGGACCCTGGCGTCCTTTATCCAATTACTTTGTTAATGGTAACAAGAACCTTCAGTACAAATTTTCCCAATTCGGTTATTTACCTACAATCACAAGGGATTGGCACTACCCAGCTCTTGTCTCTCTAACTACCATATGTAACTACATAAAAATCTAAAAAGCAATGCTATTCCTCAATAAAGAAATCTTGCTGGAAAAATTAAAGACGCAGCACCCATGGGTATAATAAATGATACTCAGTCCATAAATAAAGATCGGATTGAGATTTATAGTTACCTCCTATTACCAAATAGCGAAAGAAGAGCCAACCACTAACAACGGCTTCATTCACCTATACATTCAAAGAGAAATAAAAACAAATTAATAAGAGGGAGATTAGGAAGGTTATCTATTTATTTATTAATGAAATAGAAGGTCTACTAATGAATTATTAATATGGCACCTTTCTAGGCTTAGCCCTCATCACATCAGAGTCTTGTTTATTGAAGCCAATAGCAGTGGCAGGCAATCCGTCAGTAACCAAATTGACCCAAAGCAACTGGACCTGGTAGAAGTTAAAGGAACAAAATGAAAAATTTCAAGTTATAGTCTTCACTGGAGCACAAATGAAAATCTTATTTGTGTGCAATTACCACTGAAAAGGCACTGTAATCATATAAAAGCGCATTAGTGACCAACTACCGGCTACAAAACCAGTATCCAGGGGCATAGAAGACACGATCAATAAAAAATCTAGAATTTACACAGGTTTAAAATATGACAAAATGCAGCATAGAATAGAATGGCATTTTGAGATCATCGACAAAAAATATTGTATAACTCACAGGGGCAAGGGTATCCGGTATTCCAAGCACTGCAGCCACAAATATACAAACTACTTCACCAATATTGGAAGAAATCATGTATCGAATAAACTGTTTTGTATTATTGTATATAGCCCTTCCCTCTGCCACAGCCTAAAGAGAAAGAAATAATAAATTACACAGGAAAATTGTTTTCAATTCAAGAGGGAAGGAAAGTAATAAGAAGAAAAATTGAGAAGAAATTGATATATGCTATCATACCGCAACAATAGAGGCAAAGTTGTCATCAGCCAGCACCATGTCTGAAGCACTCTATTATCAAAGAGGGGAGGAAAACAACAAGTTGTTTAGGATTGTTGATTATTGACTAGACAAGAAAAAGATATAGGAGAAAAGTATAGACAGACGATAACACCTTAGCAACAGCAGTTCCTGAACCCATAGCAATTCCTATATCCGCCTTCTTCAGTGCAGGTGCATCATTAACTCCATCACCCGTCATTGCAACCTAAATTACTGACATTGTAAATTTCGACAAATTTGAAAGAAATTCTTCTGAATAGTTGCATAAACAATAACATCCATGATTATAAGGTTACAACAAATTACAAAATAGAGGACTTAGAGGGTTTAAATAGTACTTTACCAGGAACCTAGTAGAGTTGCCTAGCACTAATTATATCGAAAATGAACATCAACGAAGGCAATCCGGTACAACTAATGTCTGTTAGGGTATGCTTTTCCATAAGCACTCATAGGAAAAGAAAACAAGAAGAAAAGATGAAGTAAACTTTTCCATAAGCAAAAATTAGCTTAAACTCCCTCGGTTCCTTTTTAGTTTATTTTATCTATTATTTCTGTTTAAATTTCAAGATAACAATTTTTTCCAAGTATATCCTTAATATAATTAATATGGAGATAGAAAAATTAGTTATAATAACGTAAAGAAAAAAATGTAATGATACATATATGCACATTGGAATAAGAAAACTGAAAGGAGTATAATAGGTAATTCACTTAAAATTGCATTAAAAATAGAAAATATTTTGCTTTGTTTGGGTGAAAAAACCTTAAATGCTATTATAAAAGAACAGGGGTAGTATGTGAGTAAAAAATAATCTTTTAAAAGCGATATGAGAGTTTTTACAAATTAGCTTCTGGAAAAACTTATTTTAAGTTTTTTTCTTATTTTTCTCTCTAAAAAGTGATATTTTATATTATATTTTAAGCTGACTTTTTCGAATGCTTAAAAAACCAAATTTAAGAGGACTTCCAGTGTTAAGTGTTTTCTATGTATAATACACATGTAAGGAGGTGTTGTTAGCATGCTCGCACACCTAAAGCAGGAGTACAGTGATGTTCCATCATATTCTTTTGTGTATCACACATCCTAATTGTGGTGTCAGGTATGCACCGTGGGTCAAAGATCCATATTTACCTACCTTGAGTTATCTCACCCATTATTCTATAGATATTAGTGTGATTTCCCATTCGTTTTGTACCAGAAGCATTGATGTCCTCCTCTCCCTTCAAAGAAAACCGGCAGGCCCAGCTTTTTTTTCAACTTCTGGCATAAAACCCTTCAAAATTCACGCAGCTCACTTATTTTTGCCTTACAGCAGCTAAGAGGTTTTAACAAGCACACTTGCATACACTGTTTTATACTTCACTTCTCCATACCCTCTTCAGTCAGCACTTCACCTCCATCCCTCCACTGGAAACACTTCACATGCCTTATCATTCACAGTTGCATTTTCCCCCAGGTCACTGATTTCCTAGTCAGGCTCTGCCCTGTTGCAGCCACATGCAGTGTTTCTGGCACCAGTTCATGCCTAAAGTAGTGATTTGGTACTGTAATCACTTATTTGTTGTGCTACTCTTGTCACTGACTTGTTAGTTATGCATCATATTAGTCATGCTTGTGCCTTTTAAGATACGACTTATGCTTCATCTTAGTTTTGAGCATTTATGCAGATATTATAGACTATTTAACACCTTATATGTTATCTTTGATATAGAGCTTCATTTAAGATCAGCTATTCCACTTATGCTTCATTTTAGTTTAGGGCATTTATGCAGATATTATAAATTATTTATACCGCATATGCTATCTTTGGTAGAGAGCTTCATTTAAGATCAGCTATTCCACTTTTGAATTCGGCTCACCACCACTATCCAGAATCTAAACTACTATGAGGAGCATTCACCTAAAAGACTAATCCTCACAATCCAGCAACTGAATAATGTGCCATACAACTATATGCCGATAAACACAAAAGTTATGTAATTATGACAAGACCACGAGAATTAAAGTGAACTTGGGAGATAAAAAACTAAAGAAAAACAATCACAAGGATAAAACATTACTAGTTAGTAATTACAGATAAAGTGCCATACAACTATAGGCAGAGAAACACAAAAGTTCTGTGATTATTATGACAAGAACATTAAAGTGACCTTGGGAGATAAGAAAATGAAAAAAAATCACAGGGATAAAACATTACTAGTTAGTAATTACAAATAAATTCTGATAAAGGAAGGAATCATACCACTTCATTCTGGTGCTGTAATGCTTCAACCAGGATCCTTTTATGAGAAGGCTCAACCCTAACATAAGTTAAACAAAACATGCAACTTTTACCATGAATTTTTTATGTCAAAAAGGTTGAACAAAGACAGAAATTGCAGTTTTATTCTGCAATCATCTAACAATCAAATATTAAAGAATAGATATAAAACAGTATACCTAGTAAAAAGTGCCATACGTTGCAATGCTATAGTTTGTTGTAGTGCTGGAAGTTCTTCAAACTCAGAAGCAGTGTAAGAATGCTCAGCAAAATCTATCAATTGGTCAAAAGCACCTATCTTGCGGCAAAGTGACTCAGCAGTGGACTGATTCATTCAGTATTAAGTAATTTTAGACAAGATATATGGAGTGTTGAAGAGAAACAAAAAACAATAAAGTTGGCAGGAGTTTGAAACCTTGTTATCCCCAGTGACAACTATAACACGTATGCCAGCAGTCATACACGAAAGCATTGCATTTCTTACTTCATCTCGTGGAGGATCCAGCATCCCAACCTACATAAGGGTAGAGAAGGAACACAAAAGAAAAGGTTATTACTTACTAGAGGAAGAATATAAATATTGGAAAAGCAGAACAAAGCCAAAACAGTACTCCCTCCAAACTCAAATATAAGCAAAATTAACTATTTTTTGTTCTAATTAAGAAAGTCAATATCATTTAAAAAATAAACCTTCTTTCATTGGAAATTGATACCAATAATTATTGAAAAGATGATGTCTAGGAGTTTCATCAATCCAACTGTTAAACCATATATTGTGCATTGAAAAGAAAGCATACCAACCCAATAAATGTAAGATCTTTCTCATCATCAAAGGACAATGACTGTTGAACTGAGGGCATCCATTTCAGGGCCAAAGCAAGGCATCTTAATGTTTCTTTTCCTGCAAAACTGGCCAACAAATTTTGTCAAGTGTTAAGAACACAAAAAAGGGAGTTCAAAAGACGGTCTAAAACTGGAAATGAACATAAGAGAAACAACTAAATACACATTATTAAAGTCCAGAAGTTACAACCGAATTTCCAGAGATGTAATATTGTTAAAAATATTTGTTGGAGATCTCATATCGACTAAAGATACGGTTAAATTATAGCATATAAATGAATGCAAACTTCACCTTATAAGTAGGTTGGATAAAGCTTAAAGTTTACTTTCTAAGATGGTATAAGAGTCATTCAGAGCCTACTCTAGTCAAGTTTGTTGGGACTATACTCTCACCTGCTATTGGGTCCCCCCCTAGTACTTCTATAACTATTGGAATATCTAGTTAGTTTCCGATTTACTAAAAAATTATTTATAGCCATATCATATTATATTTATTATCGTTAACTTATACAAAATGGACTCTGTTGTGTCTCAGCATGCCTTCCATATAGTTTCAAGTAACGCTGACATAACAAGGATAAGAACTGTGTGAAGCCATTCTTTATGTCTTCTCTAATCTAATAATCAAATAACTGCAATTTTATAAAACCTTAAAAAATGACAAAATGTCTTATTAATTTTTAATTTTCTCTTTCTTTAATATTCCATACGGATATAATCTGTTTTCTAATTAAAATTAGTATTAAATGTTTTCTTTATGTTAAGAATACAAAACTGAACTGACTGAATTAGTATTCCATTTTTTACAAGGGTAACATACTGATACCATTACTTTTTTCATTTTACCAAAACTGAAGGTGTTTTGCCCCTAAAACTGAAGGACTCTTCTATGTTTAAAATGTCTGGGTCAAAGATGTGAGTTAACTGAAAGAAAGTGACAGTGGCAACCTAAACTCAACCGTTTAACTGGTTAGATCATACAACACACCGTAAAATCAGATAGTCACACAAACTATGAAATTTAATTTTAGACATGATAAAATAATTTTTATTTCCTAAAAATATGAGTAAATAAATAATTCAAAAACTTATTTTCAATTTAGTTTTATTTAGGATTGTTAATATATGGTATAGGTTATCTAGTGAGAGCAATTATACATCAAAAAACAAAATGAAAATGGTTAAAATTATTTTTTTAAATCTAATATTGACCCTTCAATTTAGCATTTCCAGAAAAGGCAGGGTGAATAAATTGCCCTCAAGCCAAAGGCAGCAGAAGGCCAGAGGCTGTATGGCTAGCATCTGGTGGGCCATCATCAATAGAAATTCTATACAAACTCTTTTCTATCATTACTTCTCAAGGCCTAGCAGCAAGAGGGCATGGCATTATGTAGGTATGCAGGTTATCTTTGACCTGTCCCATGCAGTACAAGTGGTAACAGACATGGAATCATGCCCTTGCAAGGCAATCACTCATGCTTTGAATTTTGCTAATGTTTTTGCTTATTTTGATAAGATTCAGAAAGCAAGAGAAAATCTAGAAAACAAAGTATGGAATAGGCATATACAGATAAAATTATAAATACAAAAAATCAAACCTGTGGAACCTTGAGTCCAGCTCTGCTCGAATATCAGCGGTAAGTGGCACAATGGAACCATCATCGTTGCACAGAATGGTAGCACATCTAGGTATTATACTTTCTGGGGCACCTTTCGAGAACAAAATATGCATCTGGTTCCGGCTGCAAAGCACACTCATCATTTTCCGATCTCGAGAAAACTCCAAAGCATGTATCTGCAAAGCATCAAGTGTGAAAATAAATATACATAGCTCAATACGCAAAAAATAACCAATAGTAGATATATCCATTAAATTTCTTATGTTGGATGAAGTGGCCATCTCATCCTTGGTTTATGGCTGCATTAACCTAATATAGCAAAGTTTGTAATATTGTGTCAATATTAACCGTAACATCTCAATTCATTGTTTACAACACAGTTCTTTGATAACATAATATATTCCCTTTTCTTTAAATGAAAACATCTGCTGTATAATAGTTTATTCTGATCAATAGGCATGAAAAAAATTTCAAAGAACCTACTGCAAATTTTCAACATCCAAGTTTCCTAAAATATGTTAATGGACAAAGATAAATAGAAAATACCATTGAGAAACTTGCTAAATCTCACCTTTCTGAATTGTTCCTCCCAATAATGGTTACAGTAAGAAGCACGTTCATGCTTAGTCAGCATATTCAAGGCTGATGGCATAGAATTGAAACCAGGGAGACCAACCTACAAATAACACATGATCAAAGTGTACTGAAGTAATGATGGAGGTTCAAACACAGGAGGAGACACAAGGAGGGAAAAAATACACACCTTTTCTGCCAAGACACGTAGTGCCACTTCAGTTGACTCACCAATTTTTTCATAATTCCCTTTATCAGGATTATACTGCAGGGTTGATTCATTGCAAAGAGCAGAACACATTGCCATGTGAAGAAGACAAGGCAATTCAGCAGGAAAGTCAAGCTGCAAAACAATAAAATGCCACATTGTTTTAACTTTAACAAAATTGCATACACCAGTGCATACATTCATGGTAATATCGTTAAACTATCCATTATAAGTTGATGTTTTGACAATAAACATACAAAACCATCTGTGCTGCTAAATCATTGCCGTCATCAGAGTTCTAGTACAGGGCAAAGTTGTGCTTCAAGGAAGGGCTTAATTCAATGCAATCATTTCTCATGTAAATATTTGCAAAGTAAAACAGCACGGATATCCACCACAAAGCATATACCGACTTCGCACACTATCCATAGATCCAAGAATATTGTTTTGGGCACTTAGTTAAGGTTCCTTCTTTATATTATCAGTAATTTACTTAGCCTTAACTCTGATGCGTGTTTTTTGCTTGTGCGTAAATGCAAAAGCACGAGAATTAAAGTAATCATACCTGCATCCCTGCGCTGTCAAATATTATGCCTTCAGGTGCATATGTCGTTCCACTGACACTGTATTCAGAAACAACAGGGTCACGATTTGCAGATTCAACAACACATACCTGTGCAACAAAAGCATAGGATTTGGTCAAGGAAATTACTAAAAGTCATCCATAAGCATCCAGGAAAAAATGTCAAGCAAAAATAAAAATATTCCTTAAATTGAAACATATAGTGGAATAGAAGCTTCATACCGATTAGGACACATTTTTGGAATTACGTTCTTTGCATTGCAACTTGTAACAAAATTAATAAAAATTGAATTTGCACAATGAAACATACATTGGAAAGCAATGTGCATAACAATTTTGTAACATCCTGAACCTAACAACACTAATATGTGTGCATATACCACTATATGCAGCAGTTGGTATCAGGCTTGATTAAAACATGACAGGAATGAAAGATGAACATCATAAGCATTTTATAAATGAAAAATGGGGAAGGAGGAAAGAGAAGAGCTTAATAGTTCATAAACTGAATACTACTCAGACCTTGAACATCTAGAAGCAGATTTTCTCACAAACTCTATTAAATACCACACATATAAAATTCCTGAATAAAGAGAAAGGTTAAAACATAATAGTAATGAGGTTATTATTGATTCAAAATGCCTCATCTAAAACACAACCAAAAAATAAGCATCAATTAATCAGGACAGAGTTCAATTAGGATGGCACAATCCAATGCGACCCTTGTGGCAACACGAGAACTCACAAAAAGGACAAACGAATAAATTTTAATTTCATTGTTTCCATGTCAAGCAGAACTCACCTTCGCCACTGACATCATATTAGTAGTTAGGGTCCCAGTTTTGTCACTGCAAATAACAGTTGTGCAGCCCAATGTCTCTACTGATGGCAGGGAGCGAACAATGGCGTTCAACCTAGCCATACGCTTTGTTCCAAGAGCCAAACACCTGTTATAAAAGAAAACCAATCAAAAGAAAATAGGAAAAAGTAAAACTCAGTAGATTAACTCTCCATCACATTGAATATACGCTGTTTTCTAACCAAAAAGTCAAACATAGCATCTCAGCATATCATGAGAAGTCTCCAGTCAGTAGGGAGGGAACTAGTAATTCTGTTTAAGGACTAAGCAGGTTTCAATAGCAGAACAGCTGGTTTGCTAAGTTTATTAGGCATTTGGCTTCTACTTGGTGGGCAAAACACAACCATTCTAAGGGGTTTCTCCAAGTGAATATGTTGAGGAATTTAGCAGCTTTGGTCTATTAATTTTTTTAGTCTTTTTCGAATACTGTAAGGAGGATTCTTAAATTCCAAACTTACAAAAAATTCACAATGAATTTCTCCTTTAGCAAAAAAGTTTCTTGTGTAAAAAATTTAGTAATAGTGCCCAGAATACCATTATATAGTATAGACTACACAAAAATTAAGTAGAGATAATTAAATTAGATAATGTGTGTTAGGTACACATAAGGACAAAGAAACAGCTTATAGAGAAGTGAGATTATGAGTTTTAAGATAGTTAATACATACACAAATGTGGTTATTAAAAATCTAAGTAAATGATAGTGATTGAAATTTGAGTTTAATAGGAATTGGAATTCTCCCTTTCAGCTCATAAAAAGAAATAGTAATACCTCAAGGACATCACTCATAAAAGAGCCTTAAGAAATGCTGCCTTATGGTTTGTTTCATTTTTAACATATTTCTTTTACAAAAAAAATGAGAAATCAATCACATTTGAAGAAGGACATTAACTCCCAAAATTAAGAGCATTACAATATATGTAAAACAAATTTTAGATCCAATATGAATACACAAGCCAAAATATCTATATCTTATTTTATATAAATCAAAATTAAGATATTTGAAATATATGATGGCTTCCAAAGAAAAAAACAAAAAAAGGTTTCTAAACTCACGTTGTCACAACTGCAGGGAGCCCTTCTGGAATTGCTGCAACTGCCAGAGCAACTGCAATCTAGCAGGAATATGATTAGAAGTTAAAAGATTTTCATGTTCATAGGACAACATGATATATTACCAACTATACACCAAACACAACGAGAGACTAAACATAAAACAACTAAGCAGTACATGCAAATAAAAACAATAGAAGACTAAAACATGATGCCTGTGAAAACAGAATACAAGAGTAAATGGAAATCATGATAAAGATAAGAACAACACAACGAGAGACTAAACATAAAACAACTAAGCAGTACATGCAAATAAAAACAATAGAAGACTAAAACATGATGCCTGTGAAAACAGAATACAAGAGTAAATGGAAATCATGATAAAGATAAGAACAACACAACGAGAGACTAAACATAAAACAACTAAGCAGTACATGCAAATAAAAACAATAGAAGACTACAACATGATGTCTGTGAAAACAGAATACAAGAGTAAATGGAAATCATGATAAAGATAAGAACAACACTCATTTGAGAACAAACCTTAAAATAATGGATTGCACCTCTCAAGAAACCACCATGAGAAGGGTCACGAAAGTGACCAATATTTACAATCCACACCAAAACACAAATCCCTGCTATAACCTGTAACAAAGAAATAAAGGAACCACCACCATCACAATTTGGAGACAAAAGAAGTGGGCTTCAAAGTTAAAACTTGAACAATAAAAATAATTTGTTACATAAAAATATTCCTCTGATTTATTTTACTTTTTGAAGCTGATATAATACATAGGTTCAAATGAGCTTTCCTGTTGAATGTCAAAACAAATGAAAAAAGGCAACGTGGTTTTATCACAGACAATATAACTCAATCCCAAACAATGTTATCAAATCAAGATTCAAATCCTGAATCACCGACTTAATTTTTGAATCATGATTTATAATTTGTACAGAACTGTAAGATTTAAAGGCAGCAAAAAATTACTTCAAATATATATCATATAATTGAAATACAATATTCATTCAATTAAACTAGACAAATATAAAAAACAACTTAAGTAAAAGTCATACAAAACTGTTAGTTTTAACAAGAGTTTGGGAAGCCTAATTTTAGAAGAATGCAAACAAAACAATTAAATAGCTAAATAGAGTATGTGCATTGAATTAGTGACAAATAAAGTAGTGGATTGTCAACTAGGATAAGTTCACAAGTGCTCTTTCAATTCCTTTGGATTTAAGAACTTAAGCTCACATGACTTCTGAATTTTTTGTCGGAAGTAAAAAATATCAATCATTAATTCATTCTTATAATGTAAGATGCAAAGTCATTTAAGAATTTTATGATACAAATTGGTAGGTTACCAAATTATAGGAAGTTGTAAGATTCAAATTGTTAAGTCAAAGATTATGATAGCCCAATCTCAACATTTCAAATGGTACTGTTGATAACGACTAAATGTACTAGGCTGACAAACCAAAAATGCATAAACAGGTGTGTTGCTTATCTGATCAATTATTATAAAAAGTGAAACATGCAGCCGAAGAGCAGCCCCAACATTTGAAAGACAAGGTTACCAAACCGAAGGGTTACATTTATTATCAATAAAAGTTCTTTGCGCTGTGTCAAATGAACTATTATATTAAAACACCAAAAGTAGGTGAGAAAGGGTAAAGTGGTCAAAGACACTGTAATTCAATCCCAAACTCCCAATCTCGACTTTTCAGATGGAACTGTTCATACCAAGTACATTTAGCAGGCTGACAAACCAAAAATACATTAACAGTTGTGTAGCTTGTCTGATTGATTATTACAAACCATGCGAGCTGAAGAGCAACAAATCATGCAATACGTAGCAGAAGAGCAACCCTTAAGTTCGTCTTACAGAGTGGTTTAGCTCTAATAAAACCCTACAAAATTGGTTTATTAGACGAGGATTTCCCCCACTTTATTTTGACACTGTCTCTAATAGATGTAAGACTTGGGTTTTCCCAATATACTCCCCCACGTCCAATACTATTTAGGCTTGGTATGTGTATAACATGGTGAGTGACTTATAAAGGACATAAGATAGATTTTGATGTTATCTTACAAAGTAGTTTAGATCTAACTTAACTCTATAAAACCGACTTGTAAGGTAAATATTGAACCTACTTATATACAATATATTTTGGAATTATTTTTAGTTAATGAGGAGAACTTGGGTGTTCCGCAATAGTTTGAAATACAGTGAAATCAGAGAACTACCAATCACCTTGGCCAAAAAGGTACCAAACTCATCCAGCTTTTTTTTCAATGGTGTTGCCTCCTGCAACCAATCATAAAAAAAATGTAACCACTTGTATTATGTCCAAAAGTAAAAAACAACTTTTCTTTTACATGTATCAAGAAAGAGCATAAATGCCCAAGAATCGAATAAAGATACAACGAGTAAAAGGATCAATGTGACTAAAATTCAATGCTTACATCCTCTGTTCGCAACATTGAATCTCGTATGCTGCCCATAGCCGTGTTAGGACCAACTCCCACCACAACAGCTCTTGCCCTACCAGCAACCATTACCGTGCCCTGGCAGTGAAAACAAACTCTTTTATAGGAGGGAAAAGGATAAGAGTTAACAGAAACAATCCAAATGACTCAAGGCTTCCAGACTACAAGAAACAGCCCCTTTAACTCGTGCTTACTTAAATATTCAAACATGGATGCCCAGAAAGTACAAACAAAAGAACACTAATGCAAACACAATGTTATATTGCTGTGATTCGTGTACATTTGAAATATCTGAAGACAACCATCAATGTAGCTATCGATCATGTTTAATGTCCAATACTAGTTCATTTCAATTTTATTTTTAAGTAGAAATTACAAATAATCAAATACTTTGGACTAATGCTATGCATCATGTTCTATCTTTTTTATTAACTATAATTTCATTTAACGATTTTATAAATTTTAAGATTCAATGTCTTTATCATATGTCGAATTTCATCAATTAAATTTAAATTAAATCATTTTTTCATACTGCTACTGATAGGTTCTTTTCCAGAATAAATGACTTACAGTATTTATTAAAATAAATGATGATGGATTCTCAATTTACTAATGCTTTTTATATAGCCTTAGAAACAAAATCATCATGTTCATTTTTTACAAAATTTAAAAATCACAAAGTAATTAATTTAAATATTGACCAACATTGTTCAATTGCAAATAAATTTCAATGAACAATATATAAATATAATGATTAGTACAGGTAAATAAATTTCACTTATTGTGTGCATATGTAGTCCAGCGTGTTTGTAGGCACATGTATCAATTTTAAGTAACAGCAATTGATCCTAAGGATCACAAACATTGAACTGATTCAATTAGCACAAATGAGAAAATGCTACAGAAAATTGCAGGTCAAAATCCTCTCAAGAATCAAATTGCATATAAATTTAGTTCAATAACTTAAACTAATCTTTGCCATGTGACCATCAAGCCTCAACCAACCAAAACTAGTAGCTAAAGTGGTTCTATTAAACAACTCTTAAACTTGTCAATTACAAAAAAGTTATGAACAAGCAACACCAAACCAAATTTTCTACACCAACAAAAAAATCTTTAAAAGTAGAGTTTAGATATACCTCAAAACATAATTACGAATTGGACTTAAAATATCCAAACGTTAGTAGTCTAAAAAACAATTTAAAACCTTATTAGCCACATGCTGGTTGAACAAAGAAAGCAAGCTTCATACCGAGAACAGAATATTTGTTTTGTCTTGGTATACAGCATTTGATGTTGTGGTTGTTTTCAGCTCTTTCTCCACAGAGCTGCTCTCACCTACAATCGTCAAAGAGAATTTGATCACATTAAACCAGTGAGATGTCAGAAGATACATATAATCGTGTTCAGTATACAATTATTCATACACATAGGTTTTGCCTTAAACAGACATAGCCTGTTTCCCACACACAAGATGAGGAAGTGAGATTGACATATTTAACTAACAACCTTTCTGAAAGTATTGTCTGGCATCCTGAAAGCGTATTTTAAAGTCAAACTTTGCAACAGGGCCATTAATTAGGCCAAAAGGAACCTTTAATACTCTAATGAGTAGAAATAGTAGTAGCAGCAGCAAAACTTGTTTAGCCAAAAGGAATTTTACAAATGTCTTGGCCAAATTTCTTAGTTGAACAGTAAAAGCAACCCAACATAAAAGGAGTCAAGCTAGACCCCGATGAACTTACTAGTCTAGTCCCACTTGCTCACACATGTCGCAATACCAAACCATAATCAGGCAAAACCATATACTAGAGAGAGAAATATTTTCAATTTTTTTAAAACACGAATCAGTTTTTTTAAGGGGATTATTCTAGTAGTCAATATTAGGAAATCAGTTTAAACCTGACCTATTTTTACAAAATTGGCCTGTGAAGTGAGGATTGCACCCCACTTATATATTATAATTCACCTTTAATCTTAGTCGATGTGGATCTCCAATACACCCTCCCACGCTGGGGAATGAATGTCTTGAGTATGGTCTAACAGGAGCTCAATAGTAACGGCACACCAATCCTAATAAACTTGGCTAGGATAGACTCTAAATGGCTCTGATACCATCTTAGTAAGTGAGTTTATGCCTAATTCAACCTCACAAAATCGGCTTGAAAGGAGAGGATTGTATCTCACTTACATTATATTTCGGCCTTATTCCTAGTCGATTTAGGATATCAAGTAGTCAATTTATCCAAACTAACAACCTAAAACTATTGATTCATCAACAAGGTTAATATCAAATATTACTTAAAAATCAGAACATAAGTCACCTACAAAATATTTCCTCTTATGGATCATAGAAAGGTATGCAGATAAATCGATTACATCATTAATTCACAAACAGTTACCTAAATTGTCAACATGTGAGGGTATGTTGTACATTCTCATTCTTTTCAGACACAACCACACAGATGAACTGATTCCTAGGTGGAAACATTCAATAGTTCCATTCGCAGCATACTATATGTACAGCAAGAGTACCTGTAAGAATAGCTTGATCAACCCGCACTTGATTGCTTAGCATCTCAATCATCCTCATATCAGCAGGAATTTTGCAGCCCACTGTTTAATTCACAACCAGAACAGATTCAACTTTCAAGGATTAAATACTCAACTAAGACAGTTTGCTTATCAGCTTACCTGAAACCTCCACAATATCCCCAGGAACAAGTTCATTTGCAGGAAGTATGGAAAAACAACCTACAAGAAATAGACTCTACGTTCAAAATTTGTACTAGAACTTCTAAGATGACAAGCTTTAACCAATTCAATAATAAAAAAAGAAAACACCACAGTATCATCTAAGCAGATAGAAGAAAGAAAACAATTAGAACAATATTGTTAACTATTAGGGGGATGCAGAATGTGCCCCAGTGCAAGCAAGGGTTTGAACTGGCACTATCCTTGTTGCAATCTGCACTAGTGCTCCAGTGGTCTTCTTTAGTATGTGTCCAAAATCATCTTACTTAATTTCCCATGATAGATGTCATACCAATATCTCTTGGTGGTACACAGTCCGTTCATATCACGTCCTTTCTTGTGTGACTACACATAAATCTTAACAATCCCATAATCCCATTTGTACTACTTCCACCTTTTTCTCTTGTTTCTTTAAAATCTAACATCCACTACCATAGACTATAATACGATGGACAGATATGATAAAAATTACTTTAAGAGTTAGGTAAGTACTTTGCGATCATAAATAAACCCAGATAGCTTCCATTTTAATCTTTGTACTTGTATCCTATGTATGGCATATTCATCAATTTGCCCATTATTTTATAGTATTAACCCTGGATATTTAAACTTGAAACAATTTCTCGCATTTTTACTTCCAAAGTGGTTCTTTTGTCTCTTGCTAAAATTGAAACACATATACTCTGTCTTATAGTACTTAAACAAAAAAACCCTTTGTTTCCAAAGTCTGTCTCCAAAACTCAAGTTTAAAGTTTACTGCTTCACTTGATTTCTCAACCCAAACTATCATCTAGCAAAAATATGTAATTAGGCACAATCCTTTGTGTGTCCCTGGTAAACATATTTCAAGACTAGATTAAAAAGGAGTTAAGGTTGAGCCTTTATGTAATATTATCCCAGTAGCAAAGTCCTTCATCTCACCTAGTAGAATTCACACTAATAGTTACCATCATATATATATATATATATATATATATATATATATATATATATATATATATATATATATATATATATATATATATATATATATATATATATATATATATATATGCCACATGAACACATTTCTTCTCCCTAGTCTTCTTCAACACTTTTCTTCACACTTGATTATCTTTCAAGGTCAAATAAAAACCATAGGTAAGTCTCTTTCTTTGCTTTGACATATTTCCATTAACCCTTGTAAAAGATATATGGCTTCTGATGCATACCTTTGTAGCATAAAAACAAACTGGTTCTCCGCATTCTTTGTCTCTTGTCTTTATGTATAATTTAATTGTACAACTCATAAGTTTTATACATTTAAATTTTACACAACTTTGAATTTTTCCCTTTTACTAGAATATAATATTGGGGAAAATGCAAGTCTCGCATTGGCTGTAGACATGGTTAAAGTAGTATATAAAGTGAAGGATAACCCTCACCTCATAAGCCAATTTAGTAGGGCTGAGTTAAGTTGCTATAAACCTAAATTCTAAGATGACATTAGAGTTTATCCTAGATTTATTGTTGGATCAGTTGTCAAGGGCATGAAGGGGAGTATTGGAAAGTTCCATTAATTGAAAAAAATACCTAGCCCACGTTGGTTGCAACCTCTTAAAGGGGATTGTCTTAATTGAAACTTCAAGGATGGTGGTTTAATCTCACATCAACAAAATATATGGCTTAAATAGAGCTTATAAAGCTTAAACAATCCACATCTTGCAAGCCAAGTTTGTATAATTGACTTAGGCATTAAGCCCTTACCTATATATACTACTTCAACCTTATATCTAAACAATGTGGGATTTGGGTTTTTTACAAGACACCCCCATGCCCAATACTATTTGGATTGATGCATGGACAATGTGGTAGACAGTCTAGTATAGGAACAACAACAGACTATAATACCATCTTAGAATTTGGACTTAAGAATTAACTCAACTCTACATAATTGCCTTAAAATTTGGACTTAAAAACTTAACTGAACTCCACAAAATTGGCTTGGGAGGTGAGAACTACTCAAGCTTAAACTCTATTTAAGCTATATCTCAAGTAGATGTTGAAATAAATCACCACTCTTGAAGCGACTATCAAGACAACCCCCAAAAATGCTGCAACTAAAACGAACTAGAGATTATAACAATTAAGGTAACTTTCCAACATACAGGAACCAAAGTGTTCTTCCTCTACTCATAAGTTATTTTTGTAGATTTCAAAATCTCATTAAATAGTTTATTAAAATTAATACCTTGTTCTCCCACACACTTAAAACTTTCACAAGAATAACATCCAGAGCAACAATTTTGCCAATTATCCATCTCCTCTTAAGAGCCTCTTTTACCACTCTAATTTCAATTCTATGATAGTAAGCAAAAATTTGTTTATCCTCTTGGTTTCTAGTCCCTTTTTATCATTGAAATTCTTATAAAACAATTCTCCTATCTCTCTTTGATATCTTGATCATGACCAAAAATTTGCCTAGTTTATTCTTAATATATTTTAATTCATCCAACTCTCTTGGTTTCATTTCTCTATTTTTGGCAAGCTTTTAAAATCTTATGTTCTTTATTATTTGTCCTGTTGTTGATTGATTTATTAATTATTAAAGAAGAAAATCATTCAAAAGAAAAACAAAGAAACAAAAGAACAGAAGACATTCTCCAACAACAAGAAACACACACCCTAAGAAATTCAAGTAAAGCTTGCTAGTCTCAGGATATATCTTCTATAAATCCCTCAAAAGTTGGAATCAACCGAGCAAACAAAGCCAAGATGAACACTTTGTCCTATCTAAGAGGAAACAACAATGAATTACCCTTAAAACTATTTTATCATTTATTTAAATAATGCTTATTTGACTAACCAGATCTATTATACAAAACAAAACACACAAATTACCCTTAAAACTATTTTATCCTAAATTTAATGTGAATACCCAGAGCAATTATACAAAATAAACACAGTTTCACGAGGATTCGCCCTATCCAGCCACACCCCAAAAATACAAGCAGAGAAAAGACAAGACCATGAGAAAAAAGTAAAGTAAATTACTAGACAGTTCCTTTAGAGTTAAGAGCATATCATTGAGATTAGTAAACTTTTACCAAAACTACCACAATTAGCTAGGTATGCTGTAGAAAATTTTAACATGAAAAAAAATCCAAAATAGAAATTCTGAATAATTATCTTTGACTAATACACCACCCATCAACACCATATATAACCATTAATAAAGTGCCACTATAGTACTACCCATGCTACAAAAAATTAGACAGGTACAAAAGTTTGTTACCATTGCGCAAGACAGTTGCCACATCAGCTTGATAGGCACGCAGCTCCTAATACAGTATAAAAGAGAAAGAAATAGATAAAAAGTGAGCTCAACTTGACACAGCCAAAACAAAGAAAGATAATTTAATTTAACAAGTTTTCATTAGGCACATGAAGAATTTGAAGAACAAATTACAAACAAATTCAGCTTGAGTCCTAAGTTTATGAAAATTGCTGTTATGAAAATGAAATCATTTTCGACAAAAATCATTTAGAGCTCCAAATTTATCAGTTTCAAATTTACCTCTAGAGCTTTTTCAGCGTTTGATTCTGTAATCACTCCAACTGCTGCATTTGCTGCCAATATCATCAGAATAACCTATGCATACAACAATTTATTTTCAATAAAAAAAAATACTGAAAACAAAATCAATCCCTGTTCCGCATTAATGTTATGTAGTTGATAGGCCTGGCGTAACAAATAGTGTAATCAAATAGAAAATTTTGGTATATTCTCTAGATCAGAAAAGTTTCAGTAAAAATACACTTGTGATGAGTTTACCAGTTACAAAGAGGTCATGCAGCCTTGTACAAATGTACTCAATAAGTAGCAAAAGAACTCATTTAGCTCACAATCTACAGCTTCTATTGAAAGGATACATTTTTTACAGTGTCGCATCATTGTGTCAAAGAACTATTAGAAAACTAATTCTTTACCAAATAAAACTATAGCCAAAAATATCACACACGACATAGGAGTGCAAATATATCTTACGGAAGGCTCCAGAAATGCCATCAAGCCTGTTTCTCCATTAACTAAAGCCAGAATAAAAGATATAAGAGCAGCTGCAATTAGTATCTTTACAAGCAAATCATCAAATTGCTTCAAAACCAATTTCCAAAACGGAGCTCCTGCATATTAAATTTGATGAGATTTAGTAACAACGAGAACTATGAAATCTAGTGAGATAGAGCTATGAAAACCTGAATTGGCAATAATATATGAGATGAGGTTCAAACCAGTTACACTATCATTAATAGGATTTTTTGAATGATCCGCAAATTACTTAGCATCCAATATAATACAGTAAATATAAAAACTCTTTTTCTATAACTTGCCAAAATCAAATACCAAGCACTAACATTTCCATTCAAGCAGAGCAAATGAAAAGCACTAAGTTGCCTAAATTACATAATCAACAAAAGTATAAGGCAGGTACAAACTCCATACTTACTTTGATCTTCAGGAAGCACTGTGTAGCCGTCACCATGCAGTAAGGGAAAAAGAAAAGATATATTAATAGGCAAACAAAGAAGATTCTTGAACAAAACTGGTGACAAAGATGCAATAGGTAAATTTCTCTTGTCCACGTAAGAAACAGAGTTAAATATACACGGCCGTACAGAAGACATACCGTTATTCCCATAAAGTCTAGCATGGTGTACCACCTGGAAAATAAGAGCGATTTAATCATTTGAAACCATTAACAGCATAATCGGGCTTAAAGAAAATACGAATGATAAATATGACAAGGAAATGAAAGGAAATTGGAGCACCTCAGCATCAGATAAACCCTTAGTCGGGTCCACTCCGAAGAAATCGAGGACCTAAAAAATTAACAACAATAATCATCGCTTTCCAGAGGAACATTCAAATATATAACTCAGTTCTAAGAATCTCTATGTGAACAGAGAAGTCGATGCAGAGCTTAGTAATACTGCTGCGAGAGGCAAGCATGCAAGCATGTGTGATCATAGATTTTCAACATTATCATGTTGCGTGATCATGAAAACACGATATCTGTATCATCACAGGCCGCAAAACACCAAACATAAAAAATTGGCATTCCGATGTCTTCTATGATTTTAGACTAAAAATAAAAGAATGTATGATTCGAGATTTGTTAAATGAGAATTGTGAAGTGACAATGAGATTTGGTGTTTGTTGTAGCGGCAACGAAAATGGAGAAAGCAGAAGGAAGTTACCTCGGGAATAGATCTGGCAAATGCGTCCTCCATTGAGGAACGAAGAATTGGATCGGAAACGAGAGCTTCGAGGCTCGGGCTTTGGGTTACACTTTACTTGAAGATTCAGAGAGAAAGAGAAAGGGAGCACGTGAGTTTCATGTCATGGTGCACACACAGTAACAGTAACTAGGAGTGTTCCCGTATTACTAATACTGATACTCTGGTTTCAACCTTGCTCGAGTCCAGATGATCCCAATTGAGCAACTCCCACTGTCAGGTGGGACAGCAAAGCCGTTAGGATAAAGCAAACGTCGTATTGGGCCGGTCTCAGCCCATTATAAAACTTTCATATTAGTTATTGGGAGTTTCTTCCTGCACCTCTATGTTTTCTTCCTGCACCCCCAAAATGTGATGCAAAGACAAAATTATTCTTATTATTTTCTAAAAAACCCAAAAACATACTACCCACACTCTTTCTTCTTCTTTATTATGCACACCACATACCTATATTTTCTACATTTCTTTGTCTTTCTTTGTGCACGACAGCTTCATCTCATCGTACAAGAACCGTGAGGCACATTTCGCTTGGTGGTGGTTCGATGGTGTCTCTTCATCTCCTCCCTATTGCTTTTGTTTTTTGGAATTGTGATTCTACAACATAGTCCTGGATTGAGTGATCCAAAAATTTCTTAGATGAATGTGTCTGGAAATTATTCAGATTGAAATGTATTCTGGATTTACTAATTCGTAAGTCAAAAAAATGCATTTTGGATCCACCAATTCATAACTGAAAATTTTCTTATGGATACAGCAATCCGTAAGTCAACAAATTACTTCCCGAACACCCTCCCATCTGGAAAACATAAAGCTTTACTTACAAAATGGTCAATTCGTAGATCATATTTTCTCTTCCGGATTGATCCATTCGTAGCACAATCCTGAATCTCGATTTTTGGGAACCTAAAAATACCAGAACTACCCAACCTCTTAAAAAAAACTTAGTCCTTACCTTTAAAAGCTATCCAACACTTCGACAACGCAACCCACTCCTTCACCTTGATCCATGCAGCTAAAATGAGCCTCCACCAGTGTCACCGATGGATGAAGAAGAAGAACGATGGCAAAACAACTCATCAATGATGCCCTTTCCAAATAAAAGGCCAAGGCTAATTTGGGAATTTTAAAAATTGTAGGGTGTAGGAAGAAAAACGTAAGGGTGCAGGAAGAAACTTTCTTAATTATTTTATAGAAATTAAACTTCTAATCTAACTAATCCCAAAGAAAAAAAAAAGTTTAATTCTGATTATACAATTCAGAATATAAAAAAATTATTATTATATTTTAAATTTGTATATTTTAGAATGTATAGTAGTATAATCCAAAATGTTAAATAATATTTAAAATACATAATATTAAATTATGTAATCTAAAATACAATATTAAATATACCGTCAAGATTGAACAGTTTTAGAATGTGTTGGTATCCGATATTTGGTATCGACCGAATAACACAGATTTAAGTGTATTAACTAAAGTGTGTATTAACAGTAGTTAAACCGTATAAAGATTAGGTAATGTGAATGCTAATTGCAACACATGCTTCAATAACTCAATAATGAACAAGTTCATCAGATATTATAAATAATCACTACAATCAAGACAAAATACATCGTTATTATAATATTTACTATATCCAAATGCAGAATACTTACTTGAGCGTTGAATAATTTTTTGCAAATACTCTTCCAACTAAGAGCAATTTAAGGAAAAATTCAATTGTTGAATTAATGGATACCACTTTTATTCCCTCATACAATAACACCAAAAATTTTAACATTAATCTGAATTTTTTTCAAATCTTCCCATTCAGAGTTCTTTCAACAAAATTGCACAAAGATATATGTTTTTGACATTTCCTACACCTTACGGAAATGCCGGAGGAACCACCAACTTTCCCTTCCATTCTCTTCTCTCCCATAAAAAATGGCTAGTAACATATTTTTTAGATTGAAATTTATTAAAAAACATTATCATTTTTTAAAATTTACATCACATTTAATGAATTTACATTCAAATTTTACAATTTAAGGATGATTTTTAATCAATAAAAATGATAGTTATACATAGTGTGCTAGAAATTGTGGTCCTCACCATCTTTGTATACTCTTAGAACATTACATTGTGGTTCCAACAACTCTATTTTTTTTAAATTCACAAATGTTGAAAGTATAATTTACATAATGAAACTACATTCATTTACATTTGTAAATTTAAAAAAAAAAAAGAACTATTGAAACAAAATCAACCACAATATAATGAATAAAATTTTTGGAATTTTTATAATAAAATGTAAAAAGTTCCAAAAAAGTTGAAATATACTATTGTATGGTTACATAATTTAAAAAAAAACTATAAATTAAAATTAAAAAAAATGCATACAGACATAAAAATAATTGTTGGTGATTAGAAGTTAGATAAAAACTGATAAAATTTAATAGGTTTAAAGAAGTATGTAAAATATATTTTGTATGTTACTATGATTTTGGAAAATAATACAAATTTAAGTAGTTTGTAAAAATAAAATAAAAATATTTAAAAATGTTTGATAATGATAAGAAGGTTAATTAATAAAAAATATGAAAAGCTTAATTTTTAAAAAATTTTAAACAATTTTTGATGATAACAAAATTTTCAAAGTGATGGAAATATTTCAATATAAATACTTCGTAAAAATTAGAAAAGCATGTTGAAATAAAATGTTGAATTGTATAGTTTTTTTAAGGTATAAGTAAGGCAATAAAACAGAAGCAATTTATGAATGTTTTAGAGTAGATTTAAAGGGTATTGGTTGGTTATGAATAGGAGAAGGTGAAAAAAAAGTAGTTTGAAGGGTTTTGTTGGGTTATGAATATATTAGATTGCAATGCAATGTTGTTGTTGTTTTGATGGATTGTGGATAAGGGCGAAAAGCAAGGAAGGGGCAATCAATTATTAGTTAACTGTAAATCGCTAACGCCAATTTAGAATGGGCATGAGAAGAGGGGTGAGCAGTGAAAGCATGCTAGTGTTGTCCGTTTCCCAACATCTAAGTTGTTTTCTGATAGATCCAATGCGTTGGTTTGAGTGTGAGAAGGTTATAAAACACTGGGAATAAAAAGATTGTGCTGGATATTCTATGAAAACAAATTCAATAATTGTACGAGTGAGTGAGTGTTGTATATGGATCACAGTTTATGTGGGTAGCTATCAGGTGGTGGTGGGGTGCCTACTTTGGCACCTTGACTGTTGGTTGCATTTGGATACTTGTCTATTTTTGGTGTCAAGCAGCTTAGGTTACCATATTAACCCACCCAAAGTGGTTGAGAGCTAGCCTGGCACTAACTGATCTTAATCAACTGGGTCACCACTCCCTCAATCTCTCTCTCTCTCTCTTCTGCCTTGTGGTGCTAAGCTCCTTCGTTGGTACAAATCCTTTGACTGTGTATTTGGGTCATGTGTACAAACTTCATTTTTAATCACATTCATTTTCAAATTATGTGATTCACGTCAAATCCATTTTTAAATTATTAGTGCATCCGTGGGACACAATACTATTGTATTTGTATTTTGCTGATAAAAAAAAACTATTGTGTTTGTATGTGGTTAATGTTTTATTCCAGATGTAAGCTATAGTGTGTTTGAATTGGAGGTGAGTAACCAAAATTAGAGTGTCTTTGTGGAAAACTAGAAATAACGTTGTATTGTTTGGTTGTTTTTCCTTTTACGTCAGAAATCTTTACACTGAATAAGATATTGGTAAAATATACAATGTAAACAAATTTCTACGCAAAAAAGATACTTGAGTTTGTTTCAAATCATAATAAAAGTTAAACTTAAGATCGATATTTTTTCAGTGAAATATTAAAATTTACTTTTACTCTTGGTAATGTTATGTTAATGTAATTTTGGATGGTCTAACGAGAATCCAAACGTGGTTATGGAAATAAAAATCAAGCACCATATTTTCCGCTGTTATGTGAACTATTGGTGAGTTTTCTGCTATTTTATATTCGAATTTAGCAACTTAATGCTTGTGTTCTGGAGACAGAAATTTAGCAACTTCATATTTCTGAGACTGATGGCAACAAAGAAAATGGAATCAGAAACCTCTTTAGTTTCTTCTATTCTTTTATGTTGTTCCAAACTGCATTGGCAGTAACACAGCACCCACTAAAAAAACAGTAACATTACAACAAAAGAGACATTCCTTTTTTTTTTCTTTTGAAAAAAAAGGAGTTCTCTTTGTCATGGAACAGCATCTACTTTGATATCCCCAGTCTTTCTTTCCACAGTAGAAGCAAAAGCCACAGCTAAAATTGTCATTTCCTTCCTTCGTTGAAACCATCTAACATCAGGAGAAAAATGATGAAACAAATGACGAGGCACGTGCTAGCTTATAGGAAGGACACAAACATAAAAACATAATGTCCAAAACAATGGATCACCTGGTTCCTCTGAAGTTTGTTTTCCAGGACGCTCAAAGAAACTGAAGTGCTTCTGGAATTTAGATTTTCTCTGCAGAGATTGACAAGTTTGGCTCTCAATTAACAGAATGTGCAACCCGACAATAAGCAGAATGTGTTAGAAATATAGATAATAAAACTTCAGATGTACCTTTACTTTTGTTCCCGAGAAGCATGGAGGGAAATCCACTGTATTCTCCACTGCTCCATTCCCTGAGAAACTGACTTTCTTCTATTCAAATAAAAAAAAAGATCCCATCAACCTCCTAAAACGAATTGTTGCTGAGGATAATTTTTATACACAAATAGGTATGCCATAACATCACATCACAGTTATAACAACAATTACATTTGCCTTGTGACTTGCCTTAGCACAGTTAAGAACAGGGGAACTGGCAGTGTCATCAAGAGGTGAAGGATGTTGATCGTTACCATATTCTTTGACCTTCTTCTTCTTCTTCTTTTCTGATTCTTTGGTGTAGTGAGAAGAAGGATACCAATTTACACAATTGTGTTGATCATCATCTTCATGATAATGAGGAGGACCAGATGAAGCATCAGAGATCATGGATAAATCTTCTTCCTCCTCTTCCTCCATTGTAGCCCCCTTTTCCTCATAGTCTACTATCCCAGCTCTCCTCTGGAAATAATTTTCAGAGAGAGAGGATTGGTCCAAGTAATGTGTCCAACCAGATTCATCAGCACTATTGTATTGTGAACTTGATATATCCATTTAACTCTTCTTTCTTTGAGTGATTGGCCCTTTTACGTTGTGATCAGGTGAAAGAGTGTAGAGTGGT
This sequence comes from Phaseolus lunatus, assembly GCA_013389735.1. NCBI lineage: Eukaryota > Viridiplantae > Streptophyta > Magnoliopsida > Fabales > Fabaceae > Phaseolus > Phaseolus lunatus. The sequence goes on along the minus strand of CM023865.1, from coordinate 3,832,502 downwards.
AGATAAAGGATCTGTTCTCTCTCTTTCTTTTCTCTCCTTTTGTGGTTCTCAATGCGGTTCTTCTCAGTTTAAGTAGAAGAGGAGGAACACTAGAGGGTGGAGAAAAAAATAATTCATTGACAAACAAAAAGAGAGAGAGAGAGAGAAACAAACGAATCACACAAGAATTCTAAACTGCTTGTCCTTTTGCTCACTCCTTTCGCCTTCTTATTTTATCTTTATGCGAATGAATCAACACTGCCAGTTGGCTTTGTGTGCGTGTGTTTACTAAAGTGTCCATCAGTGTAGACTGTAGAACGCGAGTGTGAAAGAGAGAGATCGTGGCAGCATTACCAATTACCATGTTCCAGACATAGTAAGTGCTGTCCTTTCAAGTTAAAAGTTAATTTAATTTGGTGTAGTCACTGCTAATGATGCTTTAATGATGAGTCTTTTGTTCCCGCTAATTGTTAACAGTGTGTGTTTTGCAACAACCAACAAACTAATTTCTTCAGCTTCATCTCTATTTTCTTAAAGTTTTCACTGAACAGCAATTTGTCACAATCACCAACCATGCACTCGTGCACCACATAGCTTAGTAAATTAATTTGTGTTGTGGGGTGTGCCTCTTTATTATCTCATTTAAGGGTTGTTTTGGCTTCTTCCACTTTTTTAGTTGATATGTAAGTAAAGGATTAAACACCACTCTTGGAGTTAGACAGAGTCATGTTTCATAAAGAGGAAGCAGTGGTAAGCACCGACTTGAGTGTGATGCCAACAAACAGCAATTATGCTTACCGAAAAAAAGACTGCTGCTTATTTACGTGGAATATTCTTTTGAATGCCTAAATACCCTGCAGGCATGAACATGGAAAAGATTTTACCAGACAGGCACATGACTCACATTTTCATGTCCTCTTGGACTTTCTTTTTCAAATGCAAAACGCTACTAGCCGAGCAGTAACAAACACTTAATTTGCTTAATAAATATGTATCTGCAGCGTCAAATTAAATGCAGAAAGTGAAAAAAGGACACAGTAGAAAAAATGAAGCACCATGATATGATGAAGATCCAAAAGATGAGGGTACTGTACATTAAGATATACCCCGCATGTGTACAACTTGCTTTTTGAGACAAAAACTTACCCTTCCCAAATGGTAGAAAATCCATATGGTACTTACAACACATGAAGGGCCCAGTGTAATAGGGTAGCTCTTACTCTATGTGTGATTTTATACACGGAAATAATGTCATATTTGTGGAACACTGTGCTTGGGATCTGACACTTTTGCACATATATGCCTGGCTTGCCACATTGGATCATTCCATAGCTCACAGTTTTAAATTTAAGAGATGATTCTACAAAAAATCTACAAGAAACGTGGTACAAAAATATTATTTTAAAATTTACATTAGAAGCAAAACCTACAAAGATACTTTTAAAATGAAGTGATGAAGACAAAAACTTTGGTAAAATAAAATATAATAGATACTTTTGTGTTATTGAAAATGCTCTTGTGTCATGTACGGATAACAGTAAAAAGTGAGAAAAACCAAATGGTGATTGACGTTGGAAACGTGGCAGTGACAATAGATTTTGCTTTTCTATATTTGTTTTGGACTTATTTGTGAATAATCAATTGAGTGTAGTCACCAAGTGGCCCTTCCACAATGCAAGAAGCTAGTGATGAATGGGAATCTCTATTCATGAATTGAAGAAAATATTTAGTCTGTGGACAAAGAAGTGTGACTTTATACAAAGATGTCCCTCTTTTAATAGATTATGTCCTTTTGCAATTTGTGAAGCATGCCACTGTGTTAAGCACCGGGATTACCAAACTCAATTATATACACATAGTCAACTAAACGTTAAACCGTCTTAAAAAACTGCAGCAGCATGCAAATTCACTTTTAGAATTTATAGAATCAAGACGAGACAAAGAGACATATATTATTACTTTATATCAAATCCTCTTTTTCAATCTTCCTCTTTTTCGGTTTGGTAGGGCTGTTTTTTTTTTTTTTATATATATTGTAAGTAAATGTAATTGGTGATTAATTTTACAAATTTCTGACGTTAATTTTAAAATTATTTAATTTCAGAATCTGGAACTTATTCTAATTTTTTAAGACTAATATATAGGAATAAAAGTATTATGCAACGAGCTGTTGAATATATGGTTTTCCCTGTTCTACCTTCCTGTTTCTGTTTCTGTATGTCCAATTGCTAGCATGGCATTTCCAACAGCACGAGCTTTGCTATTATTGTCATTTTTTTTATTGCAAAGTCAAAGATGGCCGATTGCGAATTTAAAGTCTTTCTTCAAGATTCCATTTCCTTCCCTTCCCTTCCAGCACCAACTTTCTTTACCTTTCACACCCAAGATCAATAATCTAGTGTATGTCGTTGCATGTCAAATCTTGGGTTTCAGAAAACAAATTGAAAGAAAAAAAATGATGATTTTCTCAATTATTATGTATGCAGAAGAACGTTAAGGATGAAAGAAATGTAGCTCGAGTGGTGTTGTTCACGAGTTTATAACTTGAACGGACATTGGGGAATGGCTCTGCGAAGTGTGACAGAAACAAACACTGCTTCTTCGCCCTCCTCAGAGACGAGAATCAGGCCAAAAATGACAAATTTCCAACTACCCTACAACCCTAATCAAGCACGTGATTTTTATGTGTCGTGCTTTTCGTTTTATTCCTCCACTCACTCTACCTTCTTCTTCTTTTTCTTTTCACTTTGCTCATTCTCAATCTATTCTCCTTAACTATTACGCTACTATTTTATTTGTTTGTCACCGCTATCTTTCACTACAAACTACAAACTAATATTATTCGTGTTACAATAATTAACATTTCTAAATGTAATAACTTTAATATCAACATTTTATAACTCAGTTTTATCAGCATTATATAAAACAAAATATTTTAAAAACATGTATATAATAGTATCTGTATTTAACTTCAACTCATTCATTTTATTATATTTTATATCAGGTTTCTTATTTTCTTATTCACTTCAAAGTTAGAACATTACTAATAAATGAAACTCTATATATCAGATTTTCGCTAATAATTTATTAACGTAAAGTATGACTCAAACACGCTCTTTCTTATAAAAACATCTTCAACAACCTGCTAATATATAATTAACAAGTAATTCCTTACTAAATTTAATTTCTCTAAAATCGAAAATGTAGATGATAAAAATAATACAATAATGACAATGGATCACAAAATTAATGATTGTAATCTCAGTTAATTTTGTTGAATATATATTTGATTTTTCACAATTTGAAATCGTCCATCTCGTAATTAATAATCATTACTGTATTTTATTCTCTATTCATATCTAGATATTTTACTATGATATCATTATAACACCAAATTGATAATTTGGGCAACAAGTTCCATTAAATTCCCCAGTCACGAGCTCACCCTGGTTCATACAAGTCCAAAAGTTTGGTGATCCACCAAGTGGGCTAACCCACCCCGGAAAAGTTGCATTTATTTTTCATTTATATTATAAATGATGTTATGAGTAAAGATAAGAATTGAAGCAGGACAAAATTGTTAGATGGTTAAACTATTTGAAAGATTGAATCTGTGACTGTGTGTGGATAAAAAATAGTGGAATCTAGAGAGCAATGTTTGAGTTTGAAGGGGAAAGCAAAGAAAAAATAATTGTTTGGATTTATAATGGTGAGAGATTAGAAGGAGAAGAAGAAAAATAATAGGGCATGGGAGTGAAAGCGGCGATCCAATTACAGCTGACCATGTTTTCCGGAGAATACAGGCGTGTGATTTAGATAGTGATTTTATGAACACACACTTCAATGCTCACCATGTGATCACCTATCTCGCACTTCTCATGCCAATACTCCACACTTCAAACTACAACCCTACACACAACTGCCCCCATATTATTGTACTTCCCATCTTTTCAAATCTTAATGCACTATAATACCTCCTACTACACTATTACGATCATTTTTTTTTTAATTTCATAGATTAATTAAAAAATAAAAACATTTTTATATATCACTTATTTTAAGATTAAAAAATAAAAATATTTTATAATATATAAATGAGTAAAAACTTTTAACTTATAATTATAAACTTATAAACTGATTTTATAAAATTGAATTAGAATTAATATTTTATTTTTTTTATAATAATGACCAACCATTTTCTTACTGACTCCAAACTTGGTTTTTTGGCTACTCATCCAACCAATTATTTTCTTATTTTTAACAAAGATTATAAACTTCAAACATTCTACCCTAACAATCTCACAACTTTTTTAAATCCTAAACTTCATTATTCAATAAAACTTTCATTTGTTTCAAAATATCATAAGTCAATACTCTGCCTTAAACATAATGAGCTACTAAGTTAAATTGTTTTGCTCCATTCTTTTGTATAAATATTGTAAATGTTTAAACAAAATTTGGTCTTTGAAAAGCTTACAAGGTTGTTACATGTAAATGTTTAACAACTGTGGTCTTTTCGTGTGTTGTTTTTTATATCCTACTAAAGCAAGTACTTTCTATAGTTCTGTTTTTTCTTTTATGAGAAACCTTCTAAATACTTAAATTTATTGAAGAAACATGAATGCTTTAAAACATATATTGTTGGTGTTTCAGTATACGTTTCTTTAGAATTTGCCCTTCTATTTTTTAAAAGTTTTACAATCAATTGTTTAATGATTAATTTTCAGAGCATGAATGTGAAGGGCGCATTTTTTAGGGATTTTTTCATCTTAAATATATCTTAACTCTTGCTATAAATTTAAGGATTTTCGAATGATGATCTTGTGAGGTACAAAGTCTCCACATTATGAAAATATGTTTATGAAAGATTATATTTCTGAAATGGAACATTTAATCTTGAGATAGTAGAATGTTTCTTAAGTATGGTTCATAATTTCATAAATCTTGAAGCAGTAATATCGGACACAACATGTGATTCTATAATCATTCGACAGTAAACATAAAGTACAGAAAAACAGTACAACTGAAAGATTTGTGAACAGTGGATGCACCTACCTGCTACATCATTTATTAATATTACACTCTGTTTCTCTTTTCTATTACCGTCAAACTAAATTATTTCCCACTCTTCAAATATATGTAACTTACATTCTCCTTCGTATATCAATACTTTACTATTATTACCCCTTTTAGGTTTAAATATACAATTTAGTATACTGTTAAACCAAGTTCCATTCTCTTCCCTCAGAAAATAACTTATATTAAAATGTAGAATAAATTAGTCTCTCTACATTTTAGATATGTGATTATTACATTTTCCCCCTGTTTAAATATATAATTTAGTCTATTTAATTTATTATTACTAAAATTTATTCATTATATTATATTTATTAGATTATTATCACTCACTCCATAAATATTTTTTAAATATATATTTAATATTTGTTTAATTATTTAAATTGATATAATGAATGCATCTACTATATACTATATTAATTTTTTAACGTTTATGTTTTATTCCATAATAAATTTTTTACTTAAATAGATTTACCAATAAAAAAACTCAAATAGATTTATTTAAAAGAATTTGCGTTCAATGTTAACATTGTGTTTATTAAATTTCATAACTATATTTATTTTTATTATTATCACAATTACTGTGAATTGTATTTAATAAATAAAAATATCAATGTATTTAAATATTCATAAAAATACTATACTAATGAAATCAACTAAATACTACCTTAATACTTATGGTTATTTTATTTAGTTATATATATATATATTGCTTTTAAATATATTTTGTAAAATAATAATTTAAATATATAATTCAATTTAAATTAATTCAGAAGCATTTTTCAAATAACTAAGAAAGGTAAAAATTAAGAGATAACTTTATCTATCTATCTATATACATATATTAAAATAAGTTCAACTGAATAACATAAATTCTATGAACTTTTTAAACTATAATAAAAAATAAAAAGTAAAATTTAAAATATATATAATTGTAAAATGTAATATATCTGCTATAGTTGATGCAGAAGAGTTCGTACGTAGTATAAAAGATGTTTTTAGGAATATATTTTTTTTATGAAAGTTAAAGGAATTTTGATGGAAAGTTTTGAGTATGTTAAGAAGGGAGCTTAGTTTTTAGATTTAAGAGAAAAGGAGAATGTTAGAAGGGAATGTAATTTACTCTAGTTAATATTGATGGCCAGAGAAAGAAAGACAAAAAAGGTTCACTATGTACCTAACAACCTTGAGAATCTCTCCACCTTAGGTAGATTAATCCGTCAACGTAGTGTGTGTATGCCCCTGCCACAACCAACACATGAAAGAGTTGGTGACTGTGGCCAGCAATATCAAACTTCCCAGGCATCCATCTCTCTGGTATCCGTGCCACATAGATTACTGCTCCCAAACCATAAAGAACTCCCATTAGTATCTCATACCCTGTAGTTTGCAAGGCCTCAGGTTGATGCTTGTGCAGTATTAGTTTATGTATAATGGGTGCCACGCCTGAAAATCCCATTAAAAAGAAGATGGTAGCACGGTACTTCCTGAACTCAGACTTCTGGAAAAATGGGAGAAGAGAGAAGACCATAGAGGCAATCCCCATCAGTGTTATGAAGCCTAAGTAGAGGTAGCAGGAAAAAGGATTGCACATAAATGTGTAATAGACAGGAGGATAAAATGAAGTTGCAATCAATGCAGAAATCCCAGCATAGTCAATTCTGAGCATGATGTAGGAAAGGCGCTGTGAGTGGCAAGCAAGGAGGTGGCATGTGCTGCTGGCCAACAAGCAGAACATGGCCCCACCTAAGAAGGCATAGAAAGGCCACCTTGTAATCGGTTGTACCATTAAGGGAGATACCATGTTCATGTCACCTTTAAGACCATTCTGTAACAATGTATAACTCTCATATATAAATGAACATCAGTAGTATATTATAACACTTACTCAAATACAATGTATTCTCACATGCTTGTTTTGCTAAAAAAAATTATTCATCGTGGTTACTCTATGAGCAAAGAGTAAGGTGTTGACCCTGTAAAGGCTTTTACACTTTTGTTGTTGGCAATTGAGATTTTTTGGCTTTGATATTAAAATATTTAATTTTTCTGCATTTTTTGTTTGTTTGTAAGTTTGGTTGAAGTTTTTTTTATGTTCAGAAAAAAACTAGTTGTAAGTACACACTTGTAATATATATTTTTAGCTTAGTCATAATTTGTTTTTTGTTCTGCTCAATTAGGGGTTTCTTAAATTTTCTATTGCTGTAAAATTAGAAAGAATGCAAGATCTGAATGCAAAATTAGAATATGAAGAGATTCAGATTTGTTCATTCTTCAATTTCTTTTATGCTCTATTTTTGTTTTTCAACGGTTATCCAATTACAAAATAGTTATAAATGGGAAGTTTGTTAACTTTTACCGTAAGTACTTTAAAATTCATATATATAATATTTATTTTATTGTCATTTTTATGGATTATTCAAAAGAATTTAATGTTTTAAATGCATTAGCTTAAGAATAGGTTAACAGAATCTTAAAGGACAGTCCACAAAGAGGAAGAGGAACTTACAAGGGAAAACTGCTCAGGCAAGCAATTTGTGAGAAGTTCCACAACAGTCCAACCTGATAACGAGGAGAAGTCTAAAGAATGAAGAGATGTACTCAAGTCATTTAATTTGAGAATCTCATGAATGTTGGGCAGTGAAGGCAGGCATTTCAAGAGCTCTAAACGAATATTGTTCAAATCAGCTTTCCCTATCAGTTCAGACAAATGTTGAACGGAATTGAAATCCGCAACCATTGGAGATTTTGCAGCTGTGTATATGGTGAGAAAGAGAAAAAGGAAGAACCCCATCAAATGCCTGAAACAATGTCACTAGCATTAAGTGAAGGATTGTAATTTAGATAAGTTAACTACGCACCTTTAGTGTTGTTTCTTAAAAGAGACATACTTAAAGCACAGCGATAAGTCATCTCATACATGTAGAGATAATAAGTTTTGTTCAATTTTAGAACTAGAATCAAAATATTGTTGCAGGTTAACACAAAATTCATCAGAAGTTCAGAAAAGTACACCTTTTCATTATTCGTTATTAAACAGCGTTCCCAACATAAGAACACTTAAACTTAAGTACAAACTCCTCTTTTATTGCCTCCACCTTTGGTTAATTTCTGTGTGATAAAAAAAATCATAAAATATCCTCTATATATATGTTAACAGGACATGTTTGAAAGAAGCTAAACCATGGACAACAGACATAAAATAGAAGAAGTAGCACTAAGTTAACTCACACTCTTACAATACAAGAAATTTTCAAAACTTAAGAATGCACAATGGAAAAAAATACAGCACAAAAAGGCACCAAGTTTAGCAGACAATGAAAGATATTTGTACTTGAAAGTCAAAGTACTCACGTCCAGACATTAAGGGTCTCATTATGAATTGAGAAAATGCTAAGGAAGATCTGCTTCAAAGGCCACTCTGATCGATAATAACCCAATATGAATTCATTGTCCCTCATGTAGGCTGGTAGTGAATTGTATTCTACAAGCTGGTATTTTAATTTTCTCCATAGTCTTACTCCCTTCCGTAATTTTGAACTTGTTCTTTCATCTTCGCCATCAAGTAAATCATTAAATTTTTCGGGTTTAGCAATAAAGCCTTCATATGCACCACGTATCATCTCTGCAATGTGGATACAAAGGAATATTTTCAAATCAAGAAACTAGATTGGATATGGAAACCACTGGGCAGTGATCAAATACCCATGGGGGTGGAGAAGAAAGCCCAAAAGACAAACTGCAGAAGCAGACAACAGAGGATGAAAGAATGAAAACAAGGTAGATGGTGTTAATTAACTTCATGATATAAGGTTCCATGGAATCAATGAATTAACTTCGGAACTGTGATCTTTGAGGAAACTAATCTTCCAAGCAGATTTCAAGAAGAAACACTAAGTAGTCTCAATAAACAAAATAAAATTAACGTGAGTATTTGCTACAAAGGCTAAAGCTAAAACAAGTATGCTACCTAGTCCTGTCAAGTTTTTTTTGGAGAATTTGAGTCTAAAAGCAGCATTGAAACCTTGTAACTGAGTTGGCCAACAAGAAAAAGAAAGCCTATGCTTCTATTCTTTTCTAAAACTAAATAACAAATTCACAATCACCCACGACTCCACCTATATTTCCACCTTAGAATTCAAGTTCAAACACCTAGATGTAATCGGATATTTTCACTGTTTCATCTATTTGGGAAAAAATGGCATCTGAAAGAGGCTCATTGATTTAGTATTCATTAGTAAGAAAAAAAAACACGGACCTTTTTGCACAATATACGTGTTGAGACTTTAGGGATTGCTGATATTGATCACAGTTCCCCCATGTAATCAAAATAATTTACAACGTACAAATAGCACAATGCATCTAATGTAAATGCAAGAGTAAAAAAATTGTATGAAAATTGGACTTGCCTGAAATTTTTAGTCGGACAAAAGTATCCGAATGCAAAACTGATATGCCGGGGAAAGGAAAGAGACAATACTGTAAGAAAGATGATACAGTGGTACCGTGAGAAAGATGATACGGTGGTACCGTTAGAAAGATGATACGGTGGTACCGTGAGAAAGGTGATACGGTGGTACCGGAAGATTGTGACCCAGTCCCGGCAAAGGACATTACACAATCCCAGCGTATTAAGAATGTCATTGCATAAATCTCAGTGTGACACCTAATACCTATTTCTTAGTTTCGCCATGTTGCAACCTCAAATTGAGACAACTAAGAACTTTTATTTGCCATTCATGACTTGTGTGATCCCATATATTCTCTGGCAGAAAAGGTCAATCCTTTTTCTCTCTCTTGGAATCGTCTATTCGGATTTCTGCCCCATTTTTAATTATCAATTATCTAAAATCAGCACTTCCCTCTGATCCATACGATGTGACCACTTTCTCTTCTTCTTTGATTAAATTACTTCTCTTCAACAAGTACAATAAGGAAATAGTAGTACGTACAACCAATTCAAGGAAATAATATAATAAATAAATTATTCCCATTATCATTATTCCAATTCAAACAATGCTATGGGAAACTAGAGACAAAATGTTCTGGAAAAAAAAGAGATGAATTGGCTTAAATAGCGGGAAAGAGGTCATTGAAATAATCTATAGAAAATCATCATTTCTACCATCACTGCAGACCACTGTCCTTACGGGCTGCATCATTTTCGCATGTGAGTGTGATGTCCAAAATGAATGCAATCAACGCCGCCACTGTTGTGTGCGACATGAAGATCACGCTAACCATATCATTTAACTGCGAGTTCATTGAAATGACAGAATCATGTATACCACAATTAAATTTGATAAGAATCTAGGCACCTTTGAAACTCTAATTTGAACTAAAGTATCTTGGGAACTGCGTCATTGTGAATTAAATTTCAGTGATTGGTTTCGGTTCAGGCCTCTCACCCAGCCGTGTTGATGCTTTACATGAAAATTTTCTATGAAATATTGTGGTATGGAGAGGCCGAGGAAAAATGAAGAACCAAGCACGAATTTGGTTCTGAAACTGTTGAGGTTAAAGAACTGGAGAAAACCAAGACCTGCAGAAGCTGCATCCCAAATGCAAACTCTCGTCAAGTTTATGATTAGCAAAGCTCAACAAAGACAATTAGTTAGAGAGAATTTACACACATAGCCGAAGAGCACACAATTTATTATAAAAAAAATAGAGAGGAACAATAGAAAAAATTTATTATAAAAAGGAATAGAGAGTAACAAAAGAAAAAAAAGAATTCAAAGAATATGAGAAATAATATTGCTTTTTACTGTTGAGATGTATAAAATGAATTCAAAACTTTTATAACGAAACTAATATTAATTTTATCTTTTTAATTTTTAGTTTTCTTATTTTTAGAGATGTCTAACCATTTTTATAATTCTTTATCTTACATTCTTTCTCTATAGTTCGGATGTTTCTATATATTCTAATTTAATAATTTGATCTTAATTGAAAAACAAAAGAAATATTTATTCTCATATTCTTTGTCTTTTTTTTTCTCTTTTGTTCTCTATGTTATTTTTTATAATATGGTATTAGAGCTCTATTTGTTACATTTAGTCACAAGTGAAGTTGTTGATCCTCACAAGGTCTTTGTTGACCTTTCTATGTTAACTCATTTGATAATACTTCATTTCTTATTTCTCTATTATTCTTGAGGACCAAACTATCATCATTGGTGTCATTTATTTCAAATGAGCCTTATTTCAAAGAATAAGATATGTTTCATTGATCATAGAAGCTCTCACTCATATTAGTTGATTGTTTTTAGCATGGCAGGTAGCCAATATGATGGTTGTTTCCTGGATGTCCAAGATTGTTTCTCCATCCATCACATAGAGCATTTATATGAATAATGTCTTTGACATATGAAATAATTTAAAGGAGAGGTTCTCATGAGGATATATGATTCCCTTATGAGAAGAATCATGGAGGTTTAAAGTCACTCTTCAAATTGGTTTTACTTCTAAACAATATCAAACATTGTTAGCTCTTTTACAAAAGTATGATGATATTTATAATCAACTATGTTTGTTATTCCTTCTAACATGACAACACACATTAGTAATAAATTTCTTTATTCCTTTAGTTTTTGCATTCTTGATAGTGGTTCTACTGACCATTTATCCTTAACTCATTTCACTTCATATCATCAAATTAATCCTATTTGTGTCAAATTACCAAATGGAAATCAAGTCATTGTCAATTATTCTGCAAATTTTTCTCAATTGTCACATATTTTTCATCTTCTTTCAGTAGCAAAATTGATTGATAAGTCAAAGGTAAGAACACGATAAATTATTAATTAATTTTGCTACTGAAAGAAGGTTAAAAGTGAATCAAGGAATATAGAGAACATTGATGACATGATTTGGATTGAGAAAACACTTTCAAGATAATTGGCAATGATTTGATTTCAATTTGGTAATTTGACACAAATATGATTAATTTGATTATATAAAGTGAAATGAGTTAAGGATGAAAAAATATGGCCAGTAGATGGTAAGGCGAATAAAGATCTTGTGAGAGATCAACAACTTCATCCATAAGTAAATGTAGCAACCAGAACTCTAATAAGAAAGAAACAAAAAAGAAAAAAGAAGATAAAGAATATAAGAAGGAATATTTCTTCTATTAAGATCAAAACAGGAATTCAGAATATACACAAATACACCAACTAAAAAGAGATAATATGAAATAAAAATTCAATAAAAACTATTATCAGAAAACATAAAATAAAGGTTAAACATATCTCTACAAAGGAGAACAACATAAAATTGAGATTAGTTAAGTCTTTAATCAATATCCTTTTATACGTTTTAGTGCTACTATGATTGGCAAAGGTATAGAAGCAAAAATTGCTCACCCTTTTACCGGTTGAAGGGAAAGTGTGCAATATCAGATATCCCTAATTGAAGAGAATTATAACATTGCATAAACAACATCATGAAAGACAAAACCTGGATACAATTCCTTCATTGTCAATCGTGTTTTCGCAAATTAGTATTAAGTGTCATCTTGGTATTATGCAAATTGTTAAAGTAAAACTTCAATTCTGACACGAGAACAATGCCAACCTTACTTAAGTAACTGTATTCAAATTTTGCCCGTTAGGAAATTCCAGATCATTAAGTTTCATAGATTACCAAAGATGTTACCCTATCATACCAAATATAGAGAAGAAAATCATAAAGCCAGCTGATATTTGGATGACCCTTCGGAGTCAGTGCCAATAATCCAGCATTCTCCCTGAAACCAGAGCAATGCAAACGCGCAAAAGATGCATATGGTTATGGACTCTCAACCACAACGAAGTTTCTCAGGTTTATAAACCCTAACTAGCCAAAAAATAGTGTAAGCATGCACTTACTAACCTGACAGCACCCCTCCAAATGCCCAAGAATCTCACAACTATATGAAAACATGCACTTACAATCAAGGCGCCTTGTATCCCTCTAATTGTATGAGTGAACCTCTGTTTTTCAGTAACATAATAAAAAGAATTGAACATCGTCAAGTAGACTAAAGTCAATTAGGCTTTCTTAATTTGGATATGTTTTTCTACAATCATTTGTGTAAAATCAGCTTTTTGGAGAAGTTTTATTTCATTTTTCTCTATTACAAGTGTTCATGGAAATCTTATTATTAAGCACTTGTACAAGCATAGATGATAATCTCTTGACCTCATAAGGATCTGTATATGAACTGTATCTCTTGGCATGGACAGTTGACATTGTGGGTATTAGAAAACTGTATGAACCAACAGTTACAGTTTGCAATAGTGTTCCAAACCAAGATTGCAGAACTGTGCTTGCTCCAGAAACAAACAATAGATTCTGTATCACCTTGGCCTTCTCAGCCTACGTTGAATTAAGGATTTTCAGTGTACACCATTGTAAAATTGGAAAGAGAAAAAAAAAAGGTAAAAATTAAATGGTAAAAAGCTTACATGGCCCCCACCCATTTCAGTAACGATCGTAGTTGTGATCAGAACTGTCACACCAAGAGGCAGAATATAATGTTGGAATCCTAATATCTCTGCTTGTTCTGCATGCATGGCAATAACAAATCCACATACAGAGTTGAAAACTCAAAGAAGATAAATTTCATAAATATTTTGGTTCATGTTCTTAGAATTTTTATCAACATTTATAGTCAATTTATGTATTGTTTTTATTAATATATAAATTTTGTTTTAGTCATTTCATATTTTTATATTTTTTTTTTAATAATACATTTTTCATATAATGATAGATGATTGTTGTTACTTGAGGTGTCAGCTTAACTGAGATGTCAAGTTGCATAATGATACTTATCATGAGAACTTTTATAAAAAAAAATAAACAAATAAACTAGCGGAAACACACGCGTGTACATCCATTTTTTTTACCATTTATATATATTTATGTTTAATATTAAAAATAAATAAAAGATGTCAATTAAATTAAAATAGTGCATTTTTTATTTTTATCATTTATGTATAATTATGTTTAATATTAAAAATAAATAAAAGATGTCAATTAAATTAAAATAGTACATTTTTTATTTTTATTATTTATGTATAATTATGTTTAATATTAAAAATTAAATAAAAGATGTCAACTAAACCAAATAATAAAAAGAGATAAAAATTATAATTTTCAAGAGATATGAAAAATAAATAAAAAAATTGTTTCACATCTTAACATTCTCATGTCTAATAAATTGTTCCACATTTAAAATCTAAAATGAATAACTGTTTTTTACGAATTGAGAGTATATTAATTTTTTTTAAAGTATATTATTATTTTTTAAATAAATTTTAATTAATTATAAGAATAATTACTTATTTATTAATATTTAAAAAATAAAAAATACTAAAATATAAAAAAAAAATCACCCTCAATTCAAAACTATAATATATACTAAATATTTAGTAAATGACACAATGTTCATAATAATAAAATAAAATAAAATATTAATATAAGGATGAAATAAAAAAATAATAATTGAAAGCAGAAAAAATTTCTTTATATATATATATATATATAAGTATAGATTAAATATTTACTACTAATAATTATAGATTCATTAATAGTTATAGATGGAAGACATTATATTGGAATTTAGTTAAACTTTCATTCACTTAAAAACATATCAAACATTTGAAATAAGTTGTTTAAGTATAATATTCGAACATCCGAAAACAAAAACATAGAACTCAAATTCTGTTTCAGGACAGTTTGTATATACAAGTTATAAGGAATGGTCATTTAAATCATGCTCCAAAATGAATTCTATCCATACAGAGTTTTTAATTTGTTTTATCCCAAATATATATTATAATTGATGAATAAGAAATTTAGTACAAATTTCAATTAGTCAAATCCTTCTATTTTACTGAAAGTCTTTTTTTACCTTTTCATTTCCTTAATCCACATATTCAAATTTGATCTAGTGAGAGAGGTGTTTGAATATACACTCAGAAGAGAAAATAATGAGATATTCAATAAAAAGAATATGCGAAGTTAAAATAAGGAGAAATTTTAGGATGTTTTAGGGCTCAATTTTTCTCAAGTGAAATTATTTTCGTTCGTTCAAGTTAAAAGAAATTAAAACTTTGAAATTTACTTTTTGAAACATTGTTATATTATTGTTTTAATTTTTTTAAAAATTTTAATTATATATGTAATTGGAAAAATCATTTGTTTATGTATTTATGTAATTTATTGAATATTTTTAGATTGGTTAAGATTATAAGCTTTGGTAAGATGGACAGTGTGATATGGAGGATGAAATTATCAAAATATAAAGAAAATACGTATTAAGATTGTTAGAAGAGTGTATTAAGTTATAAGTATTTATGGAAAAAACAACCTTAACTATACAATATCTTAGAATTATATAGATAAAGAGTTTTAGTGGTGAGAATTGAATAAAATTCATATCTATAATAAATAAAACTTTATATAAATAACTGAAAAAAATATTAAATTATAAGTTACTAACAAATTGTAAAAAAGATGTCAGGCATTAATGATTAAAATGAAAATCAAATTCTTTGAAGTGACTTTGGACGATCAGTAAAACCGTTTCAAAATAGAAAATAAAACAAAAAAACGACTAGTTAATTTATCCAATGAAACAAAAACAGATTAAAACAATTGATCAGAAGAAAAAAAAAAACAAATACGCGTAGCTGTCCTACGCGTCTTTGGTCCACTACTCAAATTATTATTACAGCTACTGTGTCCACTTTTTTGTTAATAACAAATAAAATTATAATTAAAAATTAGTTATTAAAAAATATTAAAAAATTTATGTTAAATTTATAAAAACACACACAAATAAATATATATATATATATATATATATAATAGTCACAAAAGAAACTTTTTATTAATTTAAATTATTACATAATAGAATATTTGAATGTGTTATCAAAATAACTACTACTTAACAAGTTTCTTACCAACCATGAAATTAAAACAATTGGTTAAATTTATAAAGATAAAAACTATGAAAAAAGTATGTACACAAAATAATTACAAAAAAGAACCAAATATAAAAATGTTTAGAATCAAACTCATTAAAAAATATAAATAAATTAAAAATAAATAAATCGATCTAATATATAAGTATATTTCTTCAATATTGTTTTATGGTATGATTATATTTTACTTTTAAATATCAAAACACAATAATAAATTTCTATTATAAATTTTAATAATATAATTATCCAATTAATTTATTAGTATTAGATCAAATTAAAATTGAGAATACAATAATAATCATAAAAAAGATAGCTGACAAATTTTTATTATAAAATATTTAACATTTAAAAAAATTGTGATTTAAGAAAAATACTTAACAGTTTTATGGTAAAAAAATACTTATCAATTAAATCACTATTTAATTTAATTAATATTTTATAATAAATTAAAATCTAACTGAACAAAAATACATTTAATTTTTATATGTAATTGAAATAAGTATTTAATAAAGATTTGAATCAAACAAAACACCAGCATCCCTCATTGCAATTAATAATTAAATTTAATAAACCCATGAATTCTAAACATCCAAAAATTCATTGATTGTCACTAATTACTTTTTTCCATTTTCAGTTTTTTCCTTCCCAGGACCACAGATTCTGATTTGATAAATTTTCCATGTGACGCATGCATATTAAAACCACCAAAGTGTCTTTATGCACCATTACAAGGAAAGTAATTAAATGAAAGCGCGTTTCCATTAAAGTTAACTTGGGTTTATTTTCATCATCATTCACCCTTCACAAACAAATATTATATATATATATATATATATATATATATATATATATATATATATATATATATATATTCACAGTTCATTCCCCTCTGAAGTGATTAAGAGTTCCAAAGGGTGATGGCTTACTACAATCAAAATCCTCCTCCTATGTCTGGGCCTCCTCCTCCTGCTCCTATGGGTTTGTTCTTAAACAAATACACATGAAAACCTTGTTAACTGTTTTTTATTTGCTCATGAATTCAGTTAATTATATGTCAATGTTATTGATCTTTTGTTGATGGAATCCTTGTAGGGTATCCTCCACCAGGTTATCAAGGAGCTCCTCCTCCTCAATCACAAGTTTTTGTGACTCAAGCTCCACCTGCACAACAAGGAAATGGCTCACAAGCTGCTACAGGTGCAATGGCTGGATGGTATGTGCTTTCTAAGGACTTTCATATATATACATAATTCAATTAACACTTTCATCTTTTGATTAATATATATGTGTTCTTGTTTGCATTTTAAATATATGAAATTAGTTGAAGGGTAAATAAAAATCTTCAAAAGAAATTGTTAAAAGAGAGTTTTTTTTTTCCAATTTAAATACCATCTTGTACCCAAAAATCTTAAGACTTGGCGGTAATGGAAAAACAATGAAAGAAAAATGATAGCTTGATTTTAGATAAATAAGAATTTTTTTAATTATGGTTGTATAATAAGGGCTGTCTATAAATAAAAATTTTATTTTAATATTAGTTGGGAAAATATTTATAAATAAAAATGAATTATTTATATAAGAATCTTTTCGATTTGTAAATACAGAGAAATTTCAATAAAAATTTATTACAAAATTTATTTGAAAGTAAATTATTATTTTAATGTAATGTGAGTGTTTAATTTTCTTCCATATGTGAGGTTGTTTAATTTTTTTATATGAACTATTTAATATATTAAAAAAATTATTAAGTAGAGATTAATTTTAAAATAAAAAATAATTAATCATTATATTAATTAAACTAAATATTATTTTAGAGATTAAAAGATTATGATATATAACATTTATTAATAATTAATAATAAAAATTACTTTATATGTTAAGAATTTTTTATTTCTAAAATAATATTTAAGTTAGTTAGTATTGTGATTAATTATTTTTTTCTCTATAATTTTTTATACATGAAAAAATTGTTTATTTTTTTAATTTATAATTCAAAATTTTAATAATATATATAACGTATGTTAAAATAATATTTTATTTATAAACAACTATGGTAAGCAATTTTAATTAAAAATGTTGAAAAATATAATTTATATTAAAACAAAGTTTTATTAAAAATAACTCCTAAGTCTACTTGTAATGATATGTGGGCCTACTTGTTTGCATAACTTTTCACAACTCCTGAAGATAAAAATATATGGCTGCCCTTTGGTTTTATTGTGAAATGATAATTTTCTATATACACATTACATTTACAAATCAATCGAATCGTGTAAGCGTTAAATTACCTCTATTTTAATTTTAATTTTAATTTATTTGTACTCTATTTCTTTGTTCTTCCTTTTTTTCCCTTTATGAATGACATTGGAGAAGATATATATGCAATTGTGTTTAATTTGTTTATATTTATTTGTTTTTGATTTTTGTTGTGTTGTAGCCTTGGAGCGTTGGGGTGCCTCTGTTGTCTGGAATTGTGCTGCTGCATGGACTGCCTCGAGATGTGTTGTTGATCTTCATCACATATCTTCAACCTTTCCCTTTTTTTCTCTTTTAACTTTTATGTGGAACTTTAAATTTGGTCTTCTTCACTCCTTTTTAGTTTGAGATATGAGTCACATTATTTACAATATTGCATAAATTTTATATCTCAAGCAACAAAACTTACATTTAATAGATTATCATGACTAAGAGCATCTTCGGTGGTGATTCTCATCAACAATATTCTCCACTTTTTATTTTACTTTCAACTGGTTAATTATGTCGTATCATTCTTAAATAATTCATATCAATTTTTTGCAAGTTTTATTTTAATGAATAGTTCTTATAAATGCTTAAATATATTTTACTATATTTTTTATAAAATACAATTATTTTTTGTTAAACAGATGTTCAAACTATTAAAAAAATCAAGTGTTTTAGATTTTAAATTGTAATAATATTACGAGTGCTTTTGTCATGATGCAATTTTCCACAGATTATGAGACCAATCTAAAAAAAATATGAAAATAATAACGGCAAAGTTTTACGACTTCACTTTTTAAAAGTGATTACAATGAAAAATATCATTAATAAAAAATAAAAAAATTCTTAAGAGAAAAACACAACTTTGATTGTGAAAAATGAGTAAAGAAGTCTTGTTTAATAATGCAATTTTAATTTGTCTTAATTATTATTTAAACTTTAAAAAAATGTTAATTTCGTCAAAAGGTAATACAATTTTAATATAAAAGTAGTATGTAAAAGTCGTATATGACTCATCACACTTATATATATAATTTTTATGTATTATTTTTACATTAAAATAATGTTCCTTCTTATTAGACTAACTTTTTAAAAATATTTAAATTATTTTCAATGAAAACGAATTCTTCACTTGATTTTTAACAAACAAATTTGTATTATTATCTGATAACTTTAATTTTTTTTTTGTCTTAAAGATAAAACTGTCTTTTTGCGGAGACGATTTCTGTATAATAAAATTGTCGTACTTGAATACGCATTTTATCAATATTTTTTAAATATTCTAATTTTTATAAATTTTTTAGAATAAGACCATTTACTTAAAAAATTCCCCTACAATATCTTCACCCTTAAGGATTCTAACAGGTAAAAGAACTATTAATTAATTAATGGATGACTATGGTTGTATGTGTACTAAACATTAAATTCTTTATTAAAACAATCAAATGTTTGAACCTTAAATCTTTCTATTAAACATAAGCATGTAAATTATGGGAGGCCTAATGTGTTAACAAATGTTGGTCTCATGAGCTATAGCTTAGTTTTATAAGTTTTCTTAAAGACAAATAATAATAATATTTAATTAGAAACTGTTATCATAACACGAAAAATGAAATCGTAATAACACATTTCAACAAATACAATATAAAACAGTTCCAAGAAAAACAACAACTACCTCACTTAAATAAACTAGTCATAAAAACTATAAGAGAAAAAACCTACACAAACTACAACAATATAAGGATATAACATAATCCAATGCACCAGACCCGAATTCCACATCCCAAAACTAGAACAATTCCTTTAAAAGAACATAATTAGTTGTGTATGTCAGTGATAAAAAGAAGAATAACATTTTAAAACTTAATCTTTATCTAGTTTCAAGATCTTATTTTAATTTTCTGAAAGATCTTTCCCAAGAAGAAAAAACACAAGTTCTTGTGAATTACCGCTTACAAATGCACCTTCATTAACTATATTTCCATCAGTAACAATCTTCAACACATTAGAGATAATAACATTATGTCAAAACTATAAAATAATAAATTTATCGGTCATCTCTTTTATATATTATTTGATTTTTCTATTTTACTTAGTGGAAGACTTAAATTTAAACTTAGAGTTTCTAAATAAAATTTATATATAAAGATAATAAAATAACTCATTGACAACACTAATAATTAAAACCATTTTTCAATATATAAATAAATGGAAATTTTATTTTATAATATGATTTTATAAAATTGAGTTGAAAATAAAATTTATTTTTTAATATTAGAATTATTTAAAATCTATTATAACAAAATTTTATTAAACTTATTTAGTCATCCACCATTATCCATTATTATAACTATGTTACAGATGGTTTATAAATATATAATCTAAAATATTAGTGGAGAGTATCCCTTAAGAGATGTGAGATATTCCACATTCATTGTCTAAGTTGAGATAGAGTTAAAGATAGAAGGGAACAAATAACAAAAATATAATAACCGAAACATGACAAAACTGGTCCTGGTTTTACCCACACCATTCTAGAATCCACAGGCTTTTGCATATGTTCAACGGAGTTGAAATAAAATTTATTTGTTTCTTTCATTGAATATTTGGGTGACAATTGGTAAGTGGGAAGCGAAATTTGGAGAGTAGGATGCCGTATCTGTAGCAATATGAAGACATAGAGAAAGTTTTAAGAAATTCAGTAGCAGTGGCTTCTGAAGCACATTCAGAATCGAATGCCATATTGATGTCTCATTTTTGTATCCACAACTCACAACAGAAACAAAATGATGGATTTCCACACACCCCACCCACTAGAAAAGGGAATATCATATTTTTCAAGAGTAGTCTGGACTCAGTAATAATGGTAAAGCATGAGAGAGAGATAGCATAAACACATGATATACAGAAATATGGAACTTGAGGAAGGGAATATTCATTCTCAGACTTTGTCATAAGTCCAGCATTTCATTTCATGTCTCAGCTGCAACTACTTCACCGTTGGTTTTCTCTTGAATTGCACTCTTCTCATGGTCACCTTCAAGCTGGCTTAAATTTCCCTTCTCCTTGATCAGTTGGATGTGGTGGTGCTTGCAGTAGAGTTTGCCATCGTGTGCAATGTAATTAGAGGGACTAATAACACACCCTCCATGAGTGCATTTGAAACAACTCTTGTGATAAGGAGTTCCATTCACAGTGACCTATACCATTTCAAAAATACGTAAAACTTAATATCCCTTTCTGTAATAGAATGAAAATTTTAGCACTTGGCATCATGGTTTAGATTAGAAAAGGAGGTGCGATGGATTCTTTGCACTTATGAATGGTGGCACAATAATGTCTGATGAAATTTAAGGTTGTGTTGTTACCTTTTCGGTGGGATACACTGTTTTCTGACAACCAGCACATTTATCTCTGGTTCCCCCGAACATATTCAAGACTTTCGTTGCTGCAGGTTTCTGATTAGATACAGCCCAAAATTAGATAAATGCCAGGTAACTAACATGTTGACTAGTGCTAATAACTCATTTTGTAAAATATTTTTTATTATTGATTTAACTTTATTAAAAATTAGATTCATTAAGAATAGAATCTACAAAATTATATGACTTTCAATAAATTTTGATCTATAATAAAATTTATGTTTAACCGAGTGTGTTAACCGGTTTTATTGTACATTAGTAAGCATCAAGATTTAAGATTGGTTACCTCTTCGCCAGTCTTGTCTGGTTTAGCAATTTTTGGTGTCCCTGATCAGCCAAAAGGAAATAAAGATAAGTGACTGAAGAAGAAAAAAATAGCAAGGCCTTGAATAATTGGATTTTGGATCCTTTGTTACCTTCGAAGCTTTTGTCAAGACTACCAGTTCTTTTGAACAGTTGATCGAAGTGTGGCTTGCAGTAAAGAACTCCCTCAAAAGAGTTATAGTTGCTAAGCTGCAAATACATTACTAAATCAGTATATTTCATAAAAATTAAATCTAACAACACGCCTTAAATCAGTAAACTTTACAAAAATAAATACACATTGCCGGGAAAATTAGCAGAACATCTGGGTAATCATATAAAAACTAAAGATTTCCAAATCAATTTTAGTTTTAGATTAAAACAAGGGAAAGGAGAAGGTGGAGTTAGATCCACGTATCTGAACAAACTAAAAAAAGGAAAATAAAATAAATGAAAGTAATAGATAGTTTTAGCAATATAACTTTGGATGGATTCTTGTTGAGGTTTGATACATTATTTTTCACTGTTTAATTTCACAACCTGGCGTACAGTTTAGCGAAATGAAATCCAAGTGAGCTTTTGGAAAGAAAATTATTAGGAGACATGATCGAAAACATTGAAATTATAATATCAGGAACTGGCAAGAGTGTTCTGACAGGAAGTGTCTTGGGATGAAAATGTAAAATTTTGAAAACCGAATTATTAGTCAAAGCAAGTGCTGAAATCGATGCCTCTCGTTTGTTCAAATAATGAACAGGACACATCAGATCCAGGGACAGAAAGATCTGAACTAGAAACACTACAAAACCATGAAGAATTATTATATCATATATCTGTAGATACAAATCCAAAGAAGTTAGTTAGAAGAAGAGACAGACCTTGAGTGTTCCTTTGCAGTGGTGGCATCTGAAGCAAGCCTTGTGGAACACTCGATTATCCGCTGTCAACTTATCAACCAGATAAACTGTTTTGTCACAAGCCATGCACTTCTGAGTTGTTCCTGCAAATGCCATATTTTCCCTATTTTCTCCCCTTAGCAAGGTGCAAATGATCCCTGTGTGTGGCTTAAGTAGATTTTTCTTGGTAAGGAAAGAGCAAAACGATGAAGAAGAGGAGATAAGGATAAAGGGGGTGGTGAAATGTGGGAGGCAGGAGACAAAAGCAGACACCCCAACAAATATACTGTCATTCACAATCATTTTGTCTAATATTTTAACCACCTAACTCACGTTTTCTCCTACACATTTTTAATGTCTTCAACTGTTAAGTTAAATACGTCACACTAAAAGACAAGAAACAGCCACAATAACATAATTTGTACGCAACAAAAAAGATGAAGTTTTACTTTTGAGCCAAGTACATACAGCAGTAACTTCCAATTACAGTGTTATGGGGATTTTTTTTTCTACCATCACATTAAATTTGTATTTTTACTACTTTATGAAGTTTGGAAGATGCATAATCATTATTTCAGATATAATGAAAGATAGGTGGAGATCATGACCCTACCGATCATAACTCACTGGCGTTTGACCTAATAGAATAGCCAAAGTCTCCAACTAAGTCCTTAGTTGATTAACTAAGGAATATATAGCCTGTGTCCACATTTTTTATATGGTTATGAAAAACAATCAATATAATTAAAACAGCTAAATTATTATAAACCAAAAACAATTATG
The DNA here is from genome assembly GCA_013389735.1 of Phaseolus lunatus. Lineage (NCBI taxonomy): Eukaryota > Viridiplantae > Streptophyta > Magnoliopsida > Fabales > Fabaceae > Phaseolus > Phaseolus lunatus. The sequence goes on along the minus strand of CM023865.1, from coordinate 3,808,830 downwards.
AAGATATAAAGGATGATAAAGAGTTACACATAGAACTGTTTTATTAATGATACAGATATAAGATGATTAAATTATACATATTAGATTTGAAAGCCAGTTTGTAACGTGGGGTTCCATGGCACTGCGTTGTTCAACATCCAGCTGGCTTGGTTTCATTGTCGAATCCCACTTTTGAAACAGTATCTGAGATTTTTCTTGAGTTACAAGGGATGAATGGCATTCCAATGCAACCCTTATAGGCACCTGAACAAGTTGCACTACTTTTACGTTTAGCATTTGGAGTAGGAGGTGGAGGAGTGAAATATGTTATGATATATTGCGTTGGCGATTTTATTTGTATATGGAAAAGATGGGGGATCAACATCAGGGCTATAATTTAGCACAAACTACCTGCAATGATGGGTTTGGTGTGTCTGCAATCTTCAGTAACACTCAAATTATGACGACAGCTTGCATTTAATTTGTTATTGTCCCACATTATGCAACTCAATAGTTTGCATCTAGGTAAGCAAAGTGTCAAGAAATATAACTTAATTTGTTAAAATGTAAAGGAGAGGGCATTTGGTCTAGTGGTATGATTCTCGCTTTGGGTGCGAGAGGTCCCGAGTTCGATTCTCGGAATGCCCCTTTATTTTTTTTTGCAAAGAAACATATTTTTTTATTTAAGTTTCAAATTTTTGGATTAAGGGTGAACAGTTGGATTATTTATTATTGCCATGGATAATTAGTCAGTGCTTATGATTTCGGCTTCTGGTTATGCCAAGTGATGCTAATTTGATTTAAGAGTTTGGTCGTGTAGTTTTTACTGGGTTGCGTGTAGATTGTTTGATAAAATGCATGACGGTTTGGTTAAATGATTTGCTCCCATAATCGCGAATATGGGATACTGAAGAGAGTAAACGCACAAGGCAGGAAGGTCGCAGGATCGGGATTTTGCTCGTGAGAGCATTTACGCGGGCTCGAGCTTGGTTGTCCAGTTCCAGATGCCAACTCATGTAGTTGGGCTTTCCGGGTAGGGTTTATAATGACCCAATTCAAAAAATTAAAAAAGATTTTTTTTCTTAGGTTTCTCCATCGCAAATCAGAACCAAACAACATCCTGCTCTGCTCGACTGTGTCGCCGACCATCACAGCGTATCCATTATAACGCTAGCGGGGTAGTTGCTAGCCACTACAACACTCACGGTGCTTGCATTACCGTCGATAAGGTTCGCGGCACCATCTCCGACTCTTGCATCACCATCACCAGTGTTGCCTTCATCGTCGTCGGTCTTCGCCGACAGTGACACTACTGTTGGGGTGCGTCGGTCTTTGTTTTGGCTGTTCAGACTTTTTATTCTCAGAGATACTTCTTCTTTTATAATTTTAGTAAAATATAACAATTTAAATCATATTTTTCTCCGTGTTGTGATCTTGCTTCCCAGATTTGGAGTGTTATGCAAAGTTCATAATTTTCACTTGCCATTATGAATTTATTAGTTATCATGAGTTTTTTATGACTTTTGAAACTACTATAGCCTATAGGATCATAATACTTAAGATTTATTACGAGTTACTTTTGTTGGTTATGTTATTTTTAATTTATAATTTATGTTCATGTATATAAATATTCCGAACTCTTATGATTGGAACCCCTGAGTTCCCTCTTTTATCGTCTTCCTATCCTCCAGTTTGAAAACTGATTTAACTTAAATCAGTTATTCAGATTCTGCTTTGCCCTTTTAGAAGGTTTAATTTGACTTATTATTATTATTATTATATAGAGAGATAGCATTGGGTCACAAGGAAGGAAGGAAAATGGTGTTTGGGCAAATAGTAGTTGGGCCTCCTGGCTCTGGCAAAACAACTTACTGCAATGGCATGTCTCAGTTTCTAAGTCTCATTGGAAGGTAAGCCTTGCTCTCTAAAGGGGTATTATTAGATATATAATTATTTCTTATTATGCTGATTGTAGGTTTTTTCTTATTAATTTTGGGTATTGTATCTGACTTGCGTTGCTTTGGAATTTAGGAAGGTTGCTGTTATCAATTTGGATCCTGCTAATGATTCATTGCCGTATCCTTTCTACTCTTTGACAGTGTTGTTATCGAAAGTACACATCTTAGCTGTATAGTTCTATTGATATGTCCCGTTTTAGTTGTATGGTTCAAATGTTATGGTTTTCCCTAATGAAGAATATAGCTATGAATGTGCTGTGAACATCGAGGATCTTGTGAAACTAAGTGATGTAATGGTGGAACATTCGCTTGGTCCAAATGGGGGTAAGGCACTTCCTTTTTTTGTTGAAACTATTTATTTATTTTAAGAAAATTTTCTTTTTAATGCCATGGAACCATAGTACTGTGTGTATTGGACTACTGAAAGTATAGACACGAGCTGATGGATTTCTAGATTATGCTGTGTAAATTTATTACCACAAGTTAAACAAGTTACTCACTGTGCAATGGTTCTTGTAAAAGGAACTTTGAATGTGCCACACCAGCTTTTCTAATGTATTGGTGCCTTGCTGTATACGTATTCAGAAATTTTTCTTGTCTTGTACAAGCAGGTCTTGTGTATTGCATGGATTATCTTGAGAAAAATATCGACTGGTTGGAAGCAAAATTGGAACCTCTTCTGAAAGGTCAGTGCATTATTGTGCCTTAATTTCTAGATGTACAGGCTAAATAATCAAACTTCCAATTCCAAAATTATTCTTATATAGACCCTACTTGTTCAGTTAACAACACACTCTAGTAACCTGACAGTATCTACATTTCAGATCACTACCTACTCTTTGATTTTCCTGGCCAAGTTGAGCTCTTTTTTCTTCATTCAAATACCAAGAATGTCATCATGAAGCTCATAAAGAAATTGAACCTAAGGGTATAGTACTGCTCGTTACGTCTTACTGGTGTCAAAACGTATGTTACTTTTTGAACTCATTTATATGTTTATTCTATGCAGTTAACGGCAGTACATTTGATTGATGCCCATCTTTGCAGTGACCCTGGGAAGTATATTAGTGCATTGCTTTTATCCTTGTCCACAATGCTACATCTAGAACTCCCTCACATAAATGTCTTGTCTAAAATTGATTTAATTGAGAGCTACGGAAAGCTAGGTGCAGTGATTACTCATTTTCAGATCTCAGGCGTTAGGTGTATTTTACTTTATTCTGGTTACAGTGACAGATTTACATGCTGACTTTATGTTTGATTGTTGCAGCCTTTAACCTTGATTTCTATACAGACGTGCAAGACTTGTCACATTTACAGTACCATCTTGATCAAGATCCTCGCTCTGCTAAGTACAGGTGTGATGTGCTATGGTGATTCTTTGACTGCTAACCAGCTTTTGTTTCTAATAGCATTTTGATATTTTGTAGTTCTGTTGATAATTTTTAACTGTTTTCTTTCTTAAGATGCAGAATTTAACATTAGTTCTGTTTGGATTAACAGTGTAAAATTTAGTTTATCATTTTATTTTTTTGCTTCTTAATTTCTTCTTCTAGAAATGCTTACGGAGAACAATTTATCCAAAGAGACCTATTGCATCTTGCTATATCTTGTCTACCCTGGCCATTAAGGCCATACTGAATCGTTGCAAAGCTACATTGTTTTAAAATTATTTCTGTATACTACACATTAGACGAAAAGGAATAAAGACAGATTTGAAATTTTAGTGCTTCTGTCAACAGCTCCCTCTTTGACAGAGAGCTACTGGTCTAAAATAATATTCATACACTAACATTGCATATATAATTTCTCATTAGGGTGCTCCATTGGTTGTAGCAACTTATAATGACATGTGCAACAATTTTGTTTAAAAGAAAGAAGAAAAAATATGTATTAATTGAATGATTCATTCATTTGGGTCACTTGCAATGTTTATAATGGACTAGGATCCAATCTGTGTAGATGTTGAAATATGCCAACGTGGGTGGATTAATCAAATTCCTCGGTTTATATTTGGGGTTTATGTTTCCTTATTCCGAGTACATTTTAAATGTTAGCCTTACAAAATGAATAAAAAGTTGGAAATTGTAATCAAGGAACGTTAACATGTGTCAGAAATTGTTTTGTGAGTATACATCGTACTTAACTCTTTCTTGTTGATCACCTTCTTCTGTTCTCGAATTCATCCTTCAGATTGACATTTGTTGTTATTCTGAGTAGTATTTATCATAATGAAATTTGCAGAAAGCTCACAAAGGAACTATGTGAAGTTATTGAGAACTTCAGTCTTGTGAGTTTTACAACCTTAGATATTCAGGTAAACTAACTATTCCCAGTATTTTCATCTGTTTGCATCAAATGTTTGGAATCCTGAATCCGAATTTGTTTTTTCAGGACAAAGAGAGTGTAGGGAATTTAGTGAAGCTGATAGACAAATGCAATGGGTACATGTTTACCGGTATAGAAGGAAGTGCAGTTGAATTTAGCAAGATTGCAGTTGGTCCTGTTGATTGGGATTATTATAGATATCCTTTTTTTTGTCATCTATTCTGAATTCTGAACAGTTGAGATGATTTGCTATAGAAATTACCATAACTTTCACTATGGCATAATGGGACTACCCTTGCTCATTGCTTTCCAATGCATATACTGTTTTTAACTGATTCTTGACAGCCTATAATAACAGTGATCTGAAGTGGTATCATATACATTATAAACACAATAGTTGTCTTTCCTTTGGGGAACATGTTAACTAAATTATTGTGGATTCTGGATTCAATGCATTAGCAGTAGAAGATTCATGTAAAACCTCTTTGGAAAATGTTTTGGTTGGAGGAAAATTTGCCCTATTTTTTAAATCAGTTGTTCATGGGAGCATTCCATGGCCAACCTTTTAGACGATTTGAACATCATAATCAGCTCTGTAACTCTGGGCGGGTAAGTTGGCACATTTTTCCATTGTTCCTTTGAGGATTTATTACATATTTGTATTTGATATACATAAATTATGACATTGCTCTCAACCTCATTAGAACATTACCTTGCATTATTGATGTCGAATGTGGATGTTCTTTTAGACAATCACTTGTGTGATCAATCCACGTCTTCAATGATGCTGTGAGAAGGCTTCCCCGTCCAATGAAGAGGGATGGATATTGAAAGGGAATGGAACAATAGTCTCTAAGTTGCTTTTGAGATTGCTAATGCTGTAGTCTTAACCAGTGTTCTGATAATCATGGATGTATTAATTTTATTGCTTATTCTCCTTTGACCTCTTTCCTGGTCCGACTCTTTTAATTCTGAGCTTCCCTTAACTCAGCAATCTACAGTTGCAGCAGTGCAAGAGAAGTACATAAAGGATGATGAAAATATTGATGATAATGAATGATGGAGAAAGGTGCATAAATGAAAGAGAATGGCACTTTGGTGAGTAATTTTACTTTCTCCATTCCCTGCTACTTGGTTGTTGTTAGCGTACCTGTGAAGCCATGGTGAATTCTACTGATAGATTGTGTCTAAAAAAATGTTCCAGATTTGGTTGACTGTGTATAATATTATAATCCTATAGCTTAGTTTTTCTGAATGAGAGTTTTGGTTGTTTTTAAGTCATTTCATCTTAATTATCGCATCAAGCGTATAAGTTTTCACTTTGGGGCTGATAAGTTTTAGGGTGGAACTGAGATATCTATTAATACCACAAAGGGCTAAAATCAATTTCATTGTTTAAAAAGAGACTATAGTAATTGTTTATAATTTCAATAATTAAAATGACATTTTTTCTAAATGACATCATAACTGTTGAAATGCTTCGCGAATGTATTATGCTATTATATGGTCAGAGGCACCCTTCTTCCACCATAAGATGGATAGTTTCCATAAACATGTTAAATTAATGCGGTTGACTGAAGAAAATGCGTGATGAGGATGCTTCAGAGCCACGCGTTTCTTGAAGGATGTAAAAAATAGGAAAAATGCAGAGTTTTGACATTGAACATGTCAAATGATTAACGTTTAAGTTCCCAACCCGTGAACATTATTGAATAATAGGAAATTTCGCTGAACTGAATTTCTACAGGTTTGAGAATGTTTCTAACTGCACCAGCACTTGTATTCAAAATAATTCTAATAAAGAATAGGGGAAACATAAAATAACAAAGGTATCTTCAGTAAATTTTATAAACTACAAAAGAAAATAGTGTCTTATAAATGGTAGTTATGATAGTGTAAACTTTCAAGAATGTGAATCTAAATTGAAAATATTAATTACAAACTTGTACAAATTAATTAATGAAATCAAAATTTTGATATTTTGAATGTTTTTAGTGAACATTTTTTAGGGGCATTAAAATGGGTTTGAATGCGGTTCACCATGGATTAATCTACTAACCCACCAAATTAGTTTATTTTATTAATTAATACAATCTGATTTTATTTGGTAGTGTATGTTATTTTGTTAGGTTCAAAATTTTGAATTTAATATTTAATTTGTATAAAAATATGTTTATTTTATTTTTATTGCATTTAAGAAAAATGGATTGACCTTGCCAACCTAGATTAATATCTTGGATTTGGGATGGTTAATTTGTGAACTCGATCAATGCATGGTAAGTTAGACTCGAATTCCTAACATATCATACATTACTTTTACGAATAAAAACTATACATGTATACATATAAAAACTGGTTGATATGAAGATTGTTCATTTAAAGGGAGAAGTTATGTTGTGGAAAATAAGTATAAAGTTGATCCTTAAGAAATCAATAATAGAAATTAAAATACATGTTTTTAACACTTATATTTTTTAGTCAATGTCAACTAGTTTTAATGCATATTTATTATATATGACAAAATTTGATGTGCACTGCAACTTTAACTACTAATTTTCTAATGGGATTTTCAATGCGCTTAATCCTTACATTAAAAATAAAAATATGTACTACAATTATAAATATGTAGATTTTGGATGTACATACTTTTTTTGAAACCCTTTTATCAATTATAGTATTCACCAATTTTATTAATAATAAATTTTATAACTCGAACAAACAATTAATTAGTTTGTATGAGACATCTAATGATGAAGTAGGTGTGTCATTAGTAACCATGTCTGAGATTGAAAATCAAAGTTTAGACTATGAATGTCAGAAGTCCCTTTTCATGTCAGAGACATCGATCGTTTCTTTGTCATACAAATTACAAAATCCTTATTCGTCATACCTAACTGATACTGCTCTTACTGAACACAGTTATGCATTTTGGTGAATTACACATACCGTATATGAATTATGAAAGGAAATTATCGTTAAGAAAACACAGATGGAAACTACACTAGTTTCTTTAATTTTTTCCTTGAAAAATTAGCTAGTGTATCTGTTGAAGTTATTAATGAAATTATAATCTAAAAATGCGATAATGTTATAATTTAATGAAAAGTAACTTTTAATTTATATGAAAATTCTGAACAAAGGATATATTTTAAATCTTATATAAGGAGTAGAGTTTTGTTTAAGGAAGTCTTTGAAATAGACTTTTCTGTATCAATTAAAATTAATTTTTTTTGAAATAGCAGTAGTTTTATATGTTGATTAATTTGGAAACTTGTGTTACCAACAGATCCTAGCATTGTAAATCACGATTGCTTTCTTGTTTTTTCTTTGCTGCCGTCGATCTCAATCAACCCATTGTCCTTCTAAAAATTCAACCTAGACATATTTGGAAAAGTATATCCATAAACGTTTTTAAGAAAAATAAAAGAAAAATACTTTTTATGTAAATTTAAAATAAAAAATTAGGAGAAGTGATATAAAATAATCTTTATAAATAAAGTCATACATAAACTAATCTAAAGTTGTGATAAAGTTCATTTTTTTTTATAATTTCCATTACTATTTATAGAAAAAAAAATATTTAAAATGTCTTAATAATTCATATATCTGAAATTGATAAAACAAAAAATATTGAAGTAGGTGTTGTCCAATTTGGTATCATTAATGAATGACAAAGACTTCTTCATTTAACCAATACCCTCCTCCACAAGTATGTTTTAAATTAAAAGAAAAAACAATTCTTTTCATTACAGTGTTTGAAAGAATAGCCTAAGCAATGAAGCAAATTTTCTCTCTCTATAGAATAAGTCAAAGATTAAGATAGCCACGTTGGAAAATCTTGATGATTAAATTTGAAGAAGTTTGATTTGACCCTAAGGCGTGTTTGGCTTTATATATTATTTGATTGGATCCAGTCAAGTCATAGTCTTAACCGCGATACATATATTTCTGCATTCATCTTCTCTTTGTTTCGCAATAATCTTAAACTCTCAGAAAACTCCGCCTAACAACGTTAACCGAAATCTGTTGTTCTTTCCATACATGTTGAACCATTTTGTCTGTGGCAGTTTCCAGCACCAAGAAGAAGATGTTGCATCATGTTCAAGCCCCAAGAGGTCCAAGAGAAAAAAAGAAAGTAGAAGTAACAACCCGTACTCCGATCGAGGCTTAGAAAAATTTTCAGCACTTTTGGCTGATCTTGACGAGAGAAGGCAAAAGGTTTACTCTCAAACCAGTCCTCAGGAGATATCTTTGGTTCGGTTTGTGTATTCAAGCAACGATGATTTCGTTCCCATAGTGGTCAAAGTTAAAAGCAAGGATCAGAACAAGAAACACACGAGTGAAGAACTCGGAATACAACACTTGACATCTTTCTCGGAGCAATTGGAGAAATCAGCTGAAGAAGCAACCGTGGAAGAAAGGAAGCAACAACTCAAAAAGTTGGACTCTCCTATGAAGAAGAATTTGAGATTTTCTTGGAATATGTTGAAGTGGCCTTCTTTCTACGTGCCAGCGGTTGTGATTTTGATTTTGGTTTTTTTGATTGTGTTTGGGAGATCTGTTGCAACACTTTGCACTTGTGTTGTGTGGTATATGGTTCCCACGTTGAGTGAATGTTATCATGATAGTTCAAAGCCAAGGAAATCGGTGATGAATTGCAAGAAGAGAGATTATGTTTGGGGATGGTTGAATGACATGAAGATGGTGAATCCTGAAGAGTTAGCATCTCCAAGAAGTGGTGATTTCATGGCTTATTCCAGTGGCAAGAGTTCAGGGAAACATGGCCACCAGAAAAGCTGGTGAGAATTGATTTTCTGATATAACCCGTTTCTGTTTTTCTTTTGGGGTTTCTTCTTCTATTTCCCAATTATGGGTTGGAAATAGGATAGTTTCCTTATGTAAATATGTTCACTTTTTGTTGGTGACGTTCTTGAGACAGATTAAAATTTCAATCTTTCTCTTCTTAACGTTTTGCCAGTGTAATTAAATCTTTATAGGGTTGGGGCTGATCCATGTACATGGAATTTGTTAATATGGTTTTGTTAGAATCAAGGTTCTCAGAAACAAGCTAAAGAATTAAAAAAATTACAAAAAAATTATTTCCAGTGACTAATTCTAGATTTTGTTCTACGTGTTTGGTCAAAATATCATAGTTTTTAACACCAATGATTTTTATGTTAGAGGTTAAAACTCTACGCGTTGTTTTAAGTGGTTGACTTAATCTGGGTGTTCATATAGTTTTTTTATTAAATTCTTACAGAATTAAATGATTCAAGACAATCCTTATCAATTTAAACGATTTCAATTTCAATTAAATTTCTGGAAACTTCACTCCCTTATACTATTCCGGTAAATGAACCATTCTTGGGTATTGCATGTGAATGTGTGGAATTTTTTTCCATATCTTTGTTCATTGGTCATGGTTCATTGGAAAAAAAATTGGGGAACCTTGAAGAACTAACAAGAAAGCCATGTCTGAAACCTCTCTTAGTATCAACAGAATCAAACACAGTAATTTCACTCTTTTTTTATCTTAAGAATGATCCGTTTCAAGAATTGGGGCATTCTATTTTAAAAATTCAATAAAGTTAATTCAATTAATTACTTTCTATTGTGTGATTACATTATAAAATTTTATTTTGATAAATTAATTAATTAGAATTTATAACCAGCATTAGATATTTAATGACTAAAAAACAATAAAAAATAAATTTTCGAATGAGATATTTAAGATTGAATGAAACACTTTACTTTATAGGTCATGCACAAAGCGGTTATGATTTAGGTAATCACCTTCCTTATCTTTAACTGCCAACTAACTCTCTTCCAACCAAGTTAGATTAGGACAATCATTTGAAAAAAATTATATATTTGCATTCAATTTTTTTTTTTTAAATATAATCATTTAAAAAAATATAAAATGTATTTCATATTTATCCAATAAGGAAAGTAAGAGAAATAAAAAAAAATTGTAAGAGGATTCAGAAGCAACGCAGCTCCAGCTAAAGTGTGTATAAATGTGATGTTTTTTTTTATAAATATATTAATATAATCAAATTATTAATACAATTATATTTACTAAATCATGAAAAAAAGAAAGATATAAGATAATTTATATATATATATATATATATATATATAAATTTTTTTGATATTATACTTTTTTTTTTCTATTTTACATGTTTATTTACGTATTTTATAGAAAGAAAAAAAGAGTTTTATTTATGTATAAATTTTTCCTTTTTTAATATTACTATTTTATTTTACAACTAGATATATTTGCAATTATATCTATGAATTAAGTGCATATTACTATTTTTCCTTTTTTTAACATTACTATTTTAATATATTCACAAATTATATTATCCTGTATATTAATTAATTAAGGAAAACAGTGCGTATTTAATTTTAGTGCTCTCCCAAATTCAACCACTCTTCCTTACAAGTCTAGAAGCTTTGTAAAAACGTAAGATCACGTCATAACTCCCACGCCACACTATTCCAGAATAAAAAATATATATTTTGAAATCTTAAGAATTACATACAACTCTTGATTTAACTATTTAATAATAATAATAATAAAAATTATGTTTGTAGTTAATTATTATAAAAATTATTAAAATAATAATAATTGTGATGTGGGTAAAAAAAAGAGTTTGTGAAAGTATCATTTCCTTCCTTCTAGAATATAACACAAAAGTGCTATTTCAGACATATTCCGTTCGCACTGTAAAATACAAAAAAGTTAGGTTATATATCTTATCTGCAGTATGCGCGGTGAACACCAAATTATATAAAGTTTCATAATGCATTTCATCTGTATTTCGAGTAAAAAAGTCTTTCTGAGATACATTATTATATATGCTCTGAGATTATGTGATTTGACATACAATTACATTTAAATTATAAAAATTAATTATGTATCTCAGGACCAATATATTAAACAAACCAATCTTATCTTTTACTTTTTATAATTTTTTTTATCAAAGAGTGAGCGGCAAAGTCATATGTTTGGAGTTTTTATTTTCCAAATGTCAAATCCCAATCGAATCAGAAATTCGTGCAAAGTCATATGTTGTCGCAGAAATGCAAGACAACTCAAAAAAAAAAATTGTGAAATTTTGATTAATACAAGTCAATGGTATGATTTGATCCATGTAATTGATGAGTTATTTTTGTACATCCACGGATCTAGATGACACGTTAGTTTTAGATAAACTTAAATTAATAATTTGAAATAAAAAAAAGAAGTAAATAAGGTAAATCAAACCATGTTTTTTTATTTTATATTTAGTGAGTGAAGAATAGTGTTGTTATGCATACAAGAATGATTGTATACAATATATATTAATGAATAAATAGCATAAAATAGTTTTGTATTGATTGATTGGGGTAATTAAAGGAGAGTATAAATTATATAAAGTAATGATTGGATGACAGAAAATAAACGCGGAATGGCGCAACGGAATTTGATAAAAAGATGCAAAGCACGTAGGCAATTCGGTGTTAAAAAATTGTTAATAGAAATATTAATATAGCATCTTAGTCATCGTCACCTAATCCACAATAGAAAGAAAGAGAAATCCAAGGAAAAAGGGGAAAATACAGTTTGTGGAGGCGTGAGGGGAAGAAAGAGAAGGGAGAAAAGGAGAGAAAAAGGAGCATAGGGTAGGGTGACACACAGAGAGAGAAGGAGAGAGAGGGGAGGGGGAGAAGCACGAAACCATGGGGTTGTGCTTTGGTTGCTTCGACGGAGGCAACAAGCGAATGACCAAAGAGGAAGAGAGGTTGGCCTCTGAAGAAGCACGTGCAAGAGCTGCTGAAGCCGCCCAGAAAAAGTATCCACCATTTCATCTTCATCTTCATCTTCTTCTTCATCAATGCATGCATTCATTCTTCCAAATCTTTCATGCATGCATGCATGCATATATGCTTTTGAAAAATAATCCATCTATTGCTTTCATTCTTATGCATCATATAATCTGCTTCTTATCCTTCAATCTATGTCTTACGTTAATATCCTCCTTGTATTTCTACGTCAAGCATTTTCCATGGTGCTGCTTATTCCTGCAACTTGGGATTATGGTCTACGTTAATTACATGCGTCTGATAAATATACACATGCACGTATCACATATGTTTGCGTTAGAATATACATGCATGTTGTGACATGTATTTCGCATAATTGCAGAGCAGAAGCGGCTGAAAAAATATATGATGAAAAGAAGTAAATTTTTTGAATAAATTTTAATTCTCGGAGAGTTTTAAAATTTGGTCAAAAAGATCTTGAATTAAAAAAAATGTAGAAAGTTGCTGACCATATATGGAAGCCTTTAATACCCTGGTCAACACAGAAAAAATTGTTAAAAAGATGGAAAAATAATATTTTTACCATGCCTTTTGTTTTTTGGGTGACGATTTCGGTACATATTCATGTAGACTAACTTTTAGGTGTTGATTGTCATTGCAGACAAGAGCAACCAGGAGAGGCAAAGCAACCAGAAACGGCGGCAGAAACGGCAGAAACAGCAGAAATGGAAAAGGAAGCTGAAAACTCCAACAATGGCGAAGCGTTTGTAAAGGTCTAGAGATACTAGGGGCCACTTGATTTTTGGTAAATATTTTTTACTCGCTCTGGTTAAATTTCTGCTAAATCACCATCATACAGTTATAGGGAAATTCCCTGAATTTTTTTATTAAGAATTTATAGCACTTTTTTCAATTATATCTTTTTAATATTTTCCCTCGATTTGCTGCCTTGTTGCCCTTGCCGTTTGGCTATCTGTGTTTTCATGGATTCATTAGCTAACATTGATAATATGTTTTGACTTTTCATCCGTTGATGCAGTGGCAGCTGGGTTGAGGGCTAGACCAACTGTTTATTAAATTTAAGGTGAATAATGATCTCTATCTTATAAAGTTTAGCTCTAGGTTGCCCCTTTTAAAAGTTTTGTTTCTTGTAAACAAGATTTGCATAAACAAAGTGTAAAGAAGGCTGCAATATAACAATTTATAAGCTAAAATCAAGTTTGCATTGGATAAAATGGTAGCCAAATTCAAGATCTTTCAAGAATTCTGTCTAGATGATTTTCTACATTGTGTCGATCAGGACAATTCCTGAGTTACTATGTTGCTAGCTGAATGAATTGTCAGTTAGCAGTAGAAAATACATTTTATACCTTGTTTTCTGTGCAAAATGAAAATATCTTCTTCCAATTGAGAATTTGGAAATTATTTGTCTCATTGGTTTTCCCTTTCTTATTTTGCAGTATTAATAAGTATAGGTCCAGACAAATCCTCTGCACTGCCAGCTTTCCCCGGAGATGAACAAACGGTCTTTACTACAACTGTACCATCGGTCAAATTAGTTGTTTCCCAGATCATGAAATATTATGTTTGATTGGAAAGAGCTCGTGATGTAAAGGAAACAAGGATGTAGCTTGGTCAATTTATTCCATTTGTTGGTATTGAAAAAACTCCATTTTCCTTACGCAAAAATTGAACGCATCAATCAGTTTACGTTATCTGTTACTTTGTATTTGCTGTTATTTTGAGAAGGGGTTCTAAGAAGTAAGAACTTGAACTTGTTTCATGATTCTACCAATGGTGAAATACGTGCTATATATGCCATTAATATTTTGAGCTACCGATAATATGAAACAAATTAAACGTCAAGAGACTAACTTTAAAGTGAAAGATTTTAGCAATACATTCAGAACAAATTAAACGTCAAGAGACTAATTTTAAAGTGATTTTTTTTAATAGCAATACATTCAGAACAAGCGATCCCTGGTCCAGCTCTGGGCACGTATTATAAATTGTACCAAGAAAAAGTGAGAAATTTGAGCATCTCATCTTGCAGTCAACCGTTTAAGTTAGCAGGGGACTTTATTTTGGGTTTATGATGACTTTGCAATGAAGACTTCCTATCATATGCATAGACCAATTTGATTATTGACATGTAGAACAGCTCAATACTCATTTCCCAAATCTTGGTGTTTCTTTCTTTAACGGGAGAATTGAAGAAAGCAAAACTTTATTGAAAAGGTTGGCTGCTAACATAAAATTAATAATGGTATGCTAGATTGATGGTTGAAGTCGTAACATGAAGCTTGCTTGTCATTTTTGTTCCTTTTTTTTCGTTTTCACAATAACAATTAGTAATAGTGACGACCAATAGGTAATTTTCTTTCACAGTACAGAATCGATGTACCAGAAACACAAAAGTAATAATCAAGCATACAATCATAAGAACCTCGACTATCTAGTTCGTGATACTATTTGACAGGATACTATGTAAAATAGGTCATTTTCTTTCACAGTACATAAACTGTGTACCAGGAGGACAAAAATAACAATCAAGCATACTATTATGAGAGCCTCGACTATCTAGTTCATGTCAGTATTTGACAGGATACTACATGACGTTACACCATTTCTGTCCACGGTTAATTCTACTTGCGAAACAATGACAATTTGATTTGAGCAGAATGAAGAAAATCTATTGATAAGTAGCTAGATTTAGCTATAGATTTTCAACAAATCAACAACCAAGCAATGATAATTGCGGGATGAGTATTTCTGTCACTTAGTTGCTGCTCGCATGTTTTCGATCATTCTCTTAGTCAAGCTCACTTTCCCTTGATTACTTAAATTTTTGCACTGGAGCAGAAAGCTTCAGCTCATAAGCAGCTTGAAAGAACTCTGCTGCTTGCTGTAATGAACCTTCCATTTTCGAAACCAATCCAAGGTTGAACCAAGCATCGTGGTTTGTAGGTTCTAATCGTAAAGCATTCATTAAAAAACTTCTTGCAATTGGAAGTGATTGCATACCAAGTTTCGTCAACAATTCTGCAGTAGAAATGATACTGGGAACGTAATCTGGTTCTACTGACAATGATATTGAAAAGGAAATAAATGCCTCTCTGTATAATGATTGAGCTTCAAGCATCAACCCTGCAATTGTGCACAGGGAATTGCAAATTAGGTTACCATGGGCACAAATACTCAATGCAGACATGAGTTCAACCATAAAAACTTGAACAGACAGGTTCCTTACCTGTAATATGCCAACTTCTTGGAGAAAAAAACTCTATCAATTGGGCCTTGTCAACACAAGTTTTTGCATCGATCAAGGAACCGATATCTGTATAAATTGTAGCCAAATCCTGCCAGGCTTCCATTTCCAACTTCCTTTCTGTTAATGCCTGCTGAGAGGGATGAAAAAGTTAGAAGGGGAATTCTTCTCAAGATTTCAGAGATGAAATTAATATTTACTCAACAAATAATACATATATCATATATAATATAATATATATTGCACCTAATGTTAATTCCCATTGTTCCACTCTAGGAATAGCTAATCTTTGGACATCCAAAATTAAAAATCTAGCATATAGTTTTAGGAAGAGTGAAGGATGAGAGGAGTTTCTTGCAACAGACACTCAAAGCCCTTGAGAGAATTACTGTTAAACAAAGTCTAGGGATAACCATAGTTGTCCTAGCAGAAAACAGTAGACAAGGTATTTTTTCTTTTGAATCAACTTTAACATCAGTGTATACAAGGGATGTTAGTGTTCTTCCTTTGAATGTACTACACACCTCTTGCCTGCATGCTTGTTCTCGATCAATGTTGTTATCTTGAAGCCAAAGCTCCTTTTTTGCTTGAATTAGTGCAAGCAAGATCCTATATGTCTCTATTGCTTGCCTGGGTTGCTGTTGAGCAATTTGAAGTATAGCTTTCAATCTCAGAAGATCAAGTTGATCCATCCCCCCGGCCTCATCTAAAGCAAAATCAACTACAGTTTCTGCATCCTTAAACCGATGCTGTGCAGATACTATAAGTGCTAACAGCTGCCAACCCCTCGAACTGCCAACAGTCATGTCTGAGAACATCATTATGTTGTTGTAAGCTGCATCCAGATTCCTTTGAATTGCATTTTCCAGTCCAAGGCTGAATATTGCTTCCAGGTCATCACTTCCATTTACAGCAGCACAGTTTAGAGAGTCCAAAGACTCTCTTTCAAATATACTTCTTTCAGAATCCAGTACAGAAATTCTGGCTGCAGCACCATAGCAGATTCCTAGAAATGTATGGCCTTGACTCAGAAAATGCTCATTTTGATGCTTAGCTAGCTCAATAACTTTACGTGAAAAGTTAATGCCTTCATGAGCATGGCGAGGATCTAGGGAACAGAGTTTTGCTCCAAGCAAAAATGAAGGAAAATGCGGTTTATGGTTTGCTTCAGAACTCCCACAAGCCTTCCTTAAAAGGTTCAATGCCACCTCATTATGTCCTGCTGCACTAAAACAAAGAGCAAGAAAGTACCACCTCTCAGCCCGACTATAGATACCTGGAAGGATCTGCTCTACATGATCAGCAAGTAGCTCAAACATCCCAGTGACTGAAAGTGCAAACGTAAGATGATCCATTATTTCAGAATCCCAGTCTATTTCCCCAATTGCCACCTTGCTCATGAGTATTACTAGCAAATGTATCGCTTCTTCAACACTGTTGGTAGGTGTTGTCTCACCCCACACCTGCAACTGAGAGGATAGGCTAACTTCAACACCGCCATAGAGTAGTGTCGTAGCTAAATCTTTTTGTACAGCAGCCAACCTTTGTGGCTCCAAACTCCATGGCTTGACCAGAGCACGACGATACGCAACTACAGCTTCATCCAGAAATCCTGCTTTGATCCAAAGCCTTGGAAGTAATTCCAATGCTTTATGAAACATCTCTTTCAACTTACAATCTTCGCCAATACCCTCAGGTATTCCATTAGGAAGGGCAGATTCAACTGTATCAAGAATTATTCTGCACTCCTTTGCAGCCTCTGGAAAATTAATAAAGCACTAAACTCATCGGAATTGGCACCGGAAACTCATCCTTAATAATGAAGTTAAATTCAAATAGAGTAACGTTCATGATCTCATGCAAAAATTGAATTGCACAAATTAACATAAAAGGTATTGGAAGTAGTCTAAGAAAAGGTAATATAATATAAAATTAGTTACCAACCAATGCATTCCCCAAGCTCCTCCAATGACCTTGCTTTAAGCAAAATTGCCTCAAGAAGCAGGCTAACAGAGTGCAATGACATCACATTTGAAACAACGATATCTGCCTTGGAACGTGGTTTCCTCTGCTTGGTTCTTTCAGCAATAGCCTTGATCATTCTCAGGGTCAAACCCTTGATGTCTATACCCTGAAACACTTGAAGTGCAGCATCGAAATTCCCTCTTTGGTATTCAAGTCTCCCCAACAAAGCCCTAGCCTCCTGGAATACATTCAAAACACACATGACACTTATAAACCAAAAATAAATTCACACGGACACGCTAAAATAAAATCTTTTGAATCAACTAGAAGATGATTGTTCTATTTTAAACAATGCTCAGAAGTATGCGGTTGCATTAACTACTCAGAAAGAGAATTTTACCACCTATAGTAATCTTAATCAACTCGAACACGATTACCCATATAAGAACAAATTATTAGATAATTCAGGACTATCATGCTTAGATGGTCTCAAATAATCTCTACAATATCAGAACCCGAGTAGTTCAATTTAAAAAATAAAATTAGTAACACTCAAATACTTCTTATCAAGTAGAAGATTAGTTGAATCATCGGACCGTACAATAATTTCTCTACTAAAACATGCACAAGGTATCCTAAAAAACACTAACAGAAAAAAAGTAATCGAAATGCATTAGTATTTGGCACTACCAACCTCATAGTTCAAGGAAAGAGCTTCTTTAAGAGTAGATTCAGCTTGTTCTACTTGCGCTTCATCGAATTTAGGTTCCCACTCCCCGGTGGTCCTGGAAGAGAGTCCGCTGGCGGAGAAATCCCTGGTGGCGAGGGAGTCCGGCGACTGCGGCGGCTCTTCAAATTTGAACTGCTCACCGGAAGAACAAGCGCACAACATCTTCTCCGGTCACTCCGCCCTCAGCGCACACCTTTTAAGAAACGCGTTTGCGTTAGTGCAGAAGCAATTGGCAAAGCAAATGAAACGAAGAACAGCGCGATGGTCGGTGTAACGTGCTTTACATTACAGTAATCGAGATGGAGACATGAGAGAAGAGGATGGTGAGAAAAAGTGAAGAGGACAAAAGGTTGTGAAAAGGGCGAGACATAGAACTTGAACAGTGCATTGGACTCACCAGTGTTTGCTCGGATTCCGATGATTTCAACTAACTTTACCCATTCGTCAACACAGGGACCAATCCCCAGGTTCTTGTGCAAATCCTAATCCGAGATCTGCAAAATTCAACTTTAATTTTTCTGTTTATTCTGAGTCGAAGAATAATAATAGGCACAATGAGAAGCAATGCTGCTGCTAGAGCCTTTCGTCTTTCGTCTTTCAATTTCGAACTTTGAAGTTGGTTAGTTTGGCATTTGAGAGTTGGAGGTTTGGCGTTCAAATACTTTTTGTTTTTTTTAAAAGAAGGCAACAAAATGCGAGGAATGTTGAAATTGAAAATTCTAAACGAGAGTTGGACTGGGGTCCACCAAAGTGAGGCCTACGCTGGACCCTATTGGAAGGGACAAAAATGTCAGATACATACAAAAGGAAATAAGGAGAAATAGATAAAAATAACAGAACTAAATATTAAATAAATCGATACCGTTTGGGATTGGTTTGTTTATTTTAGAAAATCACACACTTTTAACACAGTTTTTTAGTATTTTTGTAAGTTTATATTTATAAATCAATGCCCCAGTTTGTGAATTTAACGTCTTATTATTTTTTATTTTATAGATTTTAATGAATTAATCATTCATAAAAAAAAGTTAGTAACTAGCCTTTCTTTAATCTTTATTTTTTAAACAATACGTGAAGAGAATATTCGTACTTGGTTCTTGCAAAACATATTTAACCCCTCACTATTTTTAAAACTACACTGAAGAATTATTCATTACTTTCTTATCCTTCCCTTCCGCTTTCAATTTAAGCTTTATATGATAACCTCCTTTACCTACTTTTTATTTTACAAAAATAAAAATAAACAGTGTATCTCTCTTTCATCGGACATTAATCATTTTTTTCATCATATAATTATTTAAAATATATAAAAGGTGTTAATAATAATAAAAGAATATAAAATCATAATATATTAATGAAATAATAAAGAATATAGTATTATTGCTATCGAGTCGGAATTATTATTGTTAAATAGGATATATTATGATATTATAAAACTAAAAAATTAACATGATAAGATAAAAAAAACAAGATAAAGTAATGATAATAAAGATAGCAATAATAATGAAAACAGTTATAATAATAAATAATAATAATAAAATAATAATAATAATTAGAAGGAATAAATGTTACAATAATAGTACTAATGATAACCACATTAGTGATAATTAATAATGAAAAGATAAAGACAAGGAGAACTTATTTACAATGGTACACACTAACTTTATATATGATGGTGAAATGATAATAAATAATAATAATAATGATGAAAAAATTACAATAATAATAATTTTGATAGAAAAATAATAGTAAAAGTTTTGACCATAATAAAAGTGATGATAATTCTTTTAGAAAAAATGTTAGATTGACGTGAGAAGATACATTCAAGTAAGATATACCATTACATTGAGACAAAACAAAATGTAAGATAATTTTCAATTCTATCTTGTATCTATACTATATTATATTATAATGTCTTGATACTATAGTATAGATGATGATAGTTTCACACTATCATTTTTTTCATACTCTTACTTAATAATCAATAATATTATCATTTTATCTTAAAATTTTGTTTGTATTTATTTTACTAGTTAAATATAATATATTTTATTGTTAAAATGAGTTATAAGGTGAAAGTAAAAGAAAAAGATGAATGCCAAAGAATTAGTATTGTATAATATAATAGGATACAAATATGCAAATATGATAAGAACAATATAAACATAAATTGATTATGGTTTGTGGTAACTATGTGCGCGGTGATACTGAAAATAATAATTACAATAAAGATAAAATAATAAGTGACAAATAGATTAACAATAACAAATTAATTACTTTCAGAAATAAATGGAAAAAATGTTATTGTTTTAATAATTATGTTGTAATTGTTATTATGAAGAATATCTTAAAATATAATAATACATATATATATATATATATATATATATATTAATTATTGTACAGTCGAAAGATCTACGTTCACATGATATATTATATCTTGTCGAACACACCTCATATATAAACACAACTTCAAATCTAAATAATCAGGTCAAAGTATTATGTCAGACTTAATACAATATTAATATAATTAGAAATATTTTAAAAGTTCAACTTCATACTCTAAATAGGTTGATTGTCCTCAAACTAATTATGCATCTAATAATAATTAATATTCAAACCACTGTATATCAAGTTTTAATTTGAGCATTAAAATATCTTTTGCATGTATCTCATTTTTTATTAAGATGAAAATTGAAGTCAAAGAGCAAATCCATCAAAGATTAACATGGACAAAAATCATAAATGACTTCTTTCCCACCTATATAAAAACATATATGATAATGAAAATGACAATGGTGATAAAGAAATAAAAGTGGAATAATTGAAAAAATAAAAAAAATATGGAAGTGGAACAAAGTTCATATTAAAATTGCTCAAAAAATAAAACTGCAAAAAAAAAAGGAAAATTGGTGCGTTTATTGAATTAAACTATTATGTATTTTTTTTTAATATTTTGCATGCCTTTTTTCAAGATATACATTATTGAATCATCCTACATTGTGCTATGAAGGAAATTCCTATTCGTTTTTTCTTCAAAATTTTATGATTTAGTTATACATAATATTCTAGTATATTTATTTGATCAAAATTTCATTGTATAACTTATTCCTACCTCACTGTGAATCGCAAATATAAAAAGGGTAATTTTTTTTAAAATATAAGTAAATGAGCAAGTGGTCTTTAAAAAGTATAACTTGTAAACAAAAAAAAAAGTTGTGTTACAAGAGTTTGATTTGCCATGTTTTAATGCATGCCTTCATTTTGTTTAACACACGAAGAAATCAGATGTTTTAAAATATGACTTTCTTTATTACTAGAGGTCATTCATGTACAAGTGCAGAAAACATATAGAGAAAAGAGGATAAGGACTAGACATAACAAACATTATATGATAATAACCAAATAACCCACTTGATAAATTTTCAAAAGGACCCCCTTCAAGAAGTTTGATGCAACATCTTCCTCGTTCCACCAACCATCCCAAACAACTTTTATAAACACATTTATGATAAATGAAACTATAAATGGAGAAAGAAAGAAAGAAAGAAGAGTATTCCTTTTCAGATGCAATTTGCACCAATAAGAATATGGAATCCACACAACCACACTGTATTAAGATAAAACAAAAGAAAGAAACAAACTTTAACATCTTTGCTTTTAAGCAAGTAAAGTTATGAGACTTGATGCAAGATTGCCAACATTATTCTCCTCAATCAAACTAATAATTAAATTGACAAGAAGCAATGATAACCACAAAGTCCTGTCAATGAGTACTTTTCCTTTCCACAACTTTTCATATAACAAGTTTCTAAAATCAACCTATAAATACACATTTTTATTGTCAATGATGCGACTTCTTCATATATACACATATAAGAAGGTGAAATTGTACATAAAATCACAACATCTTCATTAAAATTAAAAAAAACAAACTTTGCAAACTAAATTTTACATTGAAGTCTAATTTATTTATTTTAAAGATGTAATTCCAAACATGATTTATCTATTTGAATAATTTTTACAAAACTTATTATTTATTATGATAAATTTTAAACAAATTACATCATAAATTTACTTTGACTAATCCCATGTTTTATATATCATGGTTTAAAGAGTACATTAAATATTTTTTTATATAAAAAATTCTATTAGTAAAAAAAATTATTTTAATAAGTCTTATAAATATAATTTTAAATTAAAAAAATATGATTTTTCAAAATTAATATTTACAAGTTTTACAATTAGAATACTATTTGTATATTTGTAGTAATGAGGAATTTGTATACGAAATTTTTTTCTATATTTTAATTTAAAAAATAAAAAAACTATAATTCTAAAGTTAAACCTAGCCAGTGTGCACACGGAAGAAGAAAGAGTGTAATTAGCGTTTTGGATGGCAATTAAAAAACTCGCATTATAATAATGATTAGGGGAATGTAGCTGTAAAATGGGGAAGTGTAGATAGTAATTTCAAACCTAAATTGAGCCGAACTATTTGAACAAATTGGGCCGAATGGTGGAGTCCAGTTGAGATTGCTGCAACGCCATCGTGCACATATTTGTTGGAGAGGACAAAGATTATGCGGGAGAAAATTAAGCAGAAAACAGAAATAGAAGTGTGAGAAGAGAAGAGAAGAGAGGCAGAGAGTGTGATAATTGTGATCGAGTTGAAATCAATCAAAGATGCTCCGAACATGCATACGCATGTGTGGAAGCAGATCAGAGACAGAGAAGGTGGGAGAGTGCATGCGAACCATTTCGCCAATCGCATAAAATCCTATCGCACTTCGCAGCTCCAATTAGCGAATCACAAAGACATCGTGTCCCCTCACAAGGGCGCTATCAACTCCCTTCAGGTACATACTCCAACTCACTATCCTTCCACCGTCAATTAAAATCACCACCTCCTTTCCACGCTTTCCAATTTCACCGTCAAATCAGATTGATTCGACAGAGGGAAGGTATCTGCTCTCTGCCGCCTCCGATGCCTCGGTAGCCGTCTACGACGTTCAACGATCCGCCTCCGCCGCTTCCGAAGCAGCGGCCGCCTTCTCCAAACACAGGTGCTTATTTGTCGTTGACAAGCAGCACCGACAGGCCCACAAATATGCCGTCTCCACAGCCATATGGTATCCCATTGACACCGGTTTGTTCGTCACTGGCTCATACGATCACCACATTAATGTTTGGGATACCAATACCACCCAGGTCACTATCATATTTTCGCTTTTAATCTATTTAATAGCAATGCACTTATTTAAACTGCATATTGGCTGCTAGTACTGATGCTTCTACTACACATGATTTTGTAATAATCATTTTAAAAGTTGATATTTAATAGGCTCACAGTGTAAGTATGGAAACTAAACTCTTAATTTAAATTAACTTGTTCACTGAATTGTGCAGGTGGTGGTGAACTTCAAAATGCCGGGAAAGGTGCATAGGACTGCAATGTCTAATTTGTCAACGTCTCACATGCTTATCGCTGCTGGCACTGAGGATGTCCAAGTTCGCCTCTGTGATATTGCTTCCGGGGCTTTTGCTCACACTTTGTCCGGTCACCGTGGTATGTCAATACTTTTGTCTTTTATTATTCCTTCTTCTTAGTTTATTTATTTACGCATGGCTTGTTGGCTTTCTGGTTAGAATTTATTTGACTGAGGTTCAGTTGTGGATCATTTGGTTATCACTTGGGTAAACTGACATGTTTGTACGGTATGGTATGGTTCTGTTGCCTGCTTCTTACAGGAAGTATTAACAAATGCTGTCGGCCAAATGATTTCGCAATTTAGATCAAAATACCAGAAAGTAGATAGATTTCTGAGTGCTAATTGAAATAAGGTTTTGTGTCAAATGTTTTCTGTGATGACAGATGGTGTAATGACTGTTGAATGGTCTAATTCAAGTGAATGGGTATTGGTTACCGGGGGATGTGATGGTGCAATACGATTTTGGGACATCAGGCGTGCTGGCTGTTTCCAAGTTTTAGATCAATCTCAGACTCAGTTTGGAAGGCGCCCACCTATACTCAAACGGTCCACGATAACTAAGGTTTTAATTTTTTTTCTATTTTCTTCTTCTAAGTTTAGCATTTCCTTGTCTTCAGATATTGAATCTAAATAGTGGTTATTGCAGGTCATGAACGTTTTAATATGGTTGATGAAATATATATAGTTTTGTTATTTGAGTATTTATGGATTTCTTATAATCCCAAAGCCTTATCACTCACAGGATTCAAGTACAAAAATGCGTGGTGCCCAAAAGAAACATGCTAATGGAAGTGGTAGCAGACAACATCCAATTGGCAGAGTTCCATCCAAGGGACCAATGAAGCAGAGGTTACATCCTGGAATGCTGTCTACTCAGGATCGGGCGACTGCTCATTATGGTGCTGTGACAGGGTTAAAGGCAACAGAGGATGGCATGTATCTACTAAGTGCAGGTTGTTCATTAGTTATTTGATAGTAGATTTATAGGAATTATCCACCCAATAATGATTTGATATGGGACTCTATATTAAACTTGTTTCTCACAATTTGTTAAAATTCTGTTCGTATGTAAATTCTTTCTATCTGTATTATGTGCTGCTGCATGACAGGGTCTGATTCAAGATTAAGGTTGTGGGATGTTCAATCTGGCTGCGACACACTTGTGAACTTTGAAACAGTTCGTCTGCAAATAAATAAACCTCTTCAATTAGCCACCACTCAAGATTCAACCCTTGTTTTTGTTCCGTGCATGAGATCTGTGAAAGTATGTCTCTCCTGTGTATTATTTAGATGTACAAATGCAATGAGGAACACTGATCTTTGTTTCGAATTATGTAGGCATTTGACATGTGGTCTGGGAACACCTACACAATATTACGTGGCCACTATGAATGTGTGAACTGTTGCTGGTTTAATCAACAAGATCAGGTATGTTCATGTCCAAGTGGTGGTGGTCTGTTTTCTTTCCCTATTCTTTTTTAATCAGTGGTTCATCAACTTCAGGTGTCCTTTGGTGAAATCTGTTATGCTAGTTAGGCCAACATGTACAGTTTCAAAATTACATTTTTTTTCTGTGGTTATCAATCAAATGAAGGAAATACAAAACTGAGTACACACATTTGTGTTTTTTGTTTTGTCAGGTCAACATGTTTAGTTTCCAGTTAAACTGAATGCACACATTTGTGTTTTTGTTTAGTCAGGCCAACATGCAAAACTGAATTCATTGAAATTTATTATTAGTTCATTATTCATATCCTGCACACATAGACATGCTTCTATTAAATCATCAATCCATACGAAATATGGTTCGTTTCTCATTTTCCCTCTTTCTTTTTCATTTTATCTTCTGAATTCCACACTTATATGGAAAAGGCCAAAAAAGAAAAGTGATGTATATGTACAGAATAGGTGCTTGTGCGGCCGCGGGCACAAGTTTATTGAAAGAAAATAGTTAATTAAAATATGACAAATCTTTGTTTTATTTGAAGATGAAATAAAGATAAAGGTGAGGGGTGAAAAGGAAAAGATTTACATGACATAAACAACTACTAGAAAACTATCTGGTTGGTTACATTGTCCAGACTGAATTCTGTTTCTGTTGGCAAAAATTGCATCAATCCCAGGATAATATGTATTAATTTCTTATAATTTTTATTAATTATTTCAGGAAGAGAATGAACTCGGGGAAACAACAAAGCTCTCATATATTAATTAGTACATTCAAAATAACCCAAACTTCCATGCACTATTTAATGATTTTCCTTGTTGTCACAGGAACTGTACACTGGTGGAAATGATAGACAAATTCTACTCTGGTCACCTGCTAGATCAATTGATGATGAAATGGTACACATTTTGAATTAATGTTGTTGGTGTTGTGGTTGTCATGCATATATGCTACGCCAGAGAGACTTTCATTTTGTCGTTGTCTGACCTCATTGAAATAAACTGCAGGGTGAAGGACCTGCTGAGGATCAGGATAGCTGGAGTAGTTGAGTCTTGCCTCCATATGTGTAACAACTTTCTCTTGTTCATCTTCTTCTGCCCCTTCTGATAGATGCTTGTGAGATTTGTAGAGGTAGGCTTGTTCTGGTTTTGGAGCATATGTGAAACGTTTTAAACCACAAAACTGTATACTAGTAGCCATTATTTGTGTAGAATATAACTTTTTTTGTGTCACCTTTTATCATTTCATCAGTGTAAATTGAATTGTCTCCTTGTTGTAAGTTGCAGCATAAACACATTTTTCATTTTTCATAATGTTTTTGCTAATAAAATGTTGTGTACATATGTGCGGACTCAAACCTTTATATTGTTGCAGCTGATAGTATCTTACTAGAAGAAAAAAAAGGCTTCATCAATTAAGCCCTTGAAAAAAGAAAAATGTCAATAACCATGTGATTGTTTAATAATTTATCTGATAGTTTTATGATAGATAATAGTTCTTTATTGGACGCCAGCTTGGAATATTTGCGCACTGAGAAACTGAGTGGTAACTCTGTAAGTCTAAGGATTATGATTCGATTCAAGTGAGCATGGCTAAAGGGAGAAAAAAGGACGCTTCGCATCACATTATTTCAAATACATGAATGAATTTACTGTTAGGAAACTCCCATTTCTTAATATATACGTCAGATATTTAATTTGCCATGCATAACTTTTAGTGATGTTAGGCAACCCATAGACTTCCCACATTGATGTGGATTTGATGACTAAATAATTGTATTTTTCCATTTTGTAAATTCTAGAAATTCCAATTTGTCAATATATAAATTGATTAAGGGTCTCAATATATCAAATTATAATATGATGTTGAGTAGCTATCAACAATTTTTTTTTTTAACAAATACATACACCTTTGATGTTTTTTTTTTTTTTTTATCTCTTTCTTCTTAATAGATAATATTTCTTTTGAAACGTATCACTTCTTTTTTTATTCTTTCTCTAGGTGTTGATTGACATTTTACGTGACATTTTCCCAATAATTTTGGGTCTCCGTAGGATAAAGAAAGGTCCTCACAGAAGAATTGAGGCGATTTTGGTTAACAAAGACATTCACTTATGTGATCAATTAGTGTAAAGAGTTCACAACAATTTTGCTATCAATTAAAATAGATCCAAGTAAATGCCTAAATCTCTAAATTATTGATAATTTGGCCTGATCCTCTTGCTATTTCATTTTAAGGATTACAAGGTGTGTTACCTAGATTACAGATTATGTATAAGAAGGTTTCCAGCAGTTATTATAGACGTTAGGGATGTAAATTAAAGACAGATATTAACAGCAAATGCACTATGTTCCAGTGTAATAGTGTCATGTCCATGTTTTCAAGTTACTATCAATGTTAATACATGCAATAATAGATCATATATAACAGCATTTCTATTACAAGATATCGTAGTCAAAGGTCTTAAATTAAATCTAATATAGGAATCTTTATAAGAAATTTTATAAAAACATATTGACGTGGCATTGAAAAAGTTTTAAATTTAAGATATTGGATTTTAAGAATAAAAAAATAACTATAAATCTTATGACAACTAAATTTTTTTAATTTGTAAAAAGATAACATTTTTTATATTTAAAGAGCTTTGTAAAATGATTGAATTTAATTAATTAAGTACAAATTTCCTTAGACAATAATTTTTCTTGAATAAAATAACAGAATTTTCATATTTTTTTTTCTTTTCGTGAAACATAGAATTGAAGTATTGTGAAAATCTATTCATTATGACAATACATCCTCCTTTACTAGATTTCACAAAATTTCAGTTTTTAAATATTCATATAAATTCACAAGTGAATCATATCATCATTTTATATTAAATTTCAACACTAGATCAAACAACGGTATTTTGTTATTTGCTTTTGCAAGAAAAGATATCCCTCAAATAAAGACACAATATCCTATGGAAAAATTTGCCCACTTAACATTAAAATACCCAAAGATAGGTGCTTTCTCTATCTTCATACGGTAAAACTTGTCCAGAAGTCTTTTTTTAGGCATTTGAGGATGAGAATGATAATATTCCATTGATAAATTCAAGAAGTCTACATATGACATGAATTTAGAATCAATGATTCATGTTTCTGTCAAGATATTTAATGCATATTTTGTTGTTGGTGTGGAGAAAAGAGAAAAATTATGTGGACATATAACAATGGTTATACTCAAAACCTTATCACAAAGTCACTTATAACATCAATTACTAATATGACTATCATTATCGTAACTTATGGCAGCGATTCCGACCTTAGTATGTTCAAATCAATAAATAATCATGTCACAAACATTATAATTATCATTATAACAATTATTATTATTATTATTATTATTATTATTATTATTATTATTATTGTGATAGTTGGAAGAATCCTGGATTAGTTGACTTTAATTTTTGATTCCTAATATTCAACTGGAAATTCATTAAAGAGAATGTTATGTTGAAAGTGAAAGATTTTGAGGCAAGGGGTAAATAACCCAAGGGATCAAATGTGTCTTTCTTATGCTTGATTCCTAAAGTTAACAACCTCGATAGCTCAGTGAGTTTAGGCCTATCTTATTGGTTGGTTGCTTATATAAAATTGTTTCGAAAGCTTTGTCTTTTAGAATGAAGAGGGTGATGAATAAAGGTATATATGTCAGACACCCGCTTTTCTTGAAGGACGGGGCCTTCTGGATGGTGTGCTAGTGGCCAATGAAGTCCTTGAGGAATGGAAGAGGAAGAAAAAAAGTTGCATTTTCTTTAAGGTAAAAAATGGATTAGTTGGATCAAGTCTTGTTTAGAGTTTGCCTCCGTGTCAGCTATTGTGGAAGGAAGTCTCTCAAAGGAGTTTATTTCGTCAAAGGGGTTGCGGCAAGGGGACCCATTATTATTCCTTTTCTTATTGCGGCTGAAAGTTTGGCACGTGTGTTAAGGATGACAGATGAGAAAGTTTACGTAGACGATACTCTTTTCTTTTGTGAAGCTAATTCTAAGAGTGTGTTTAACATTAAGGTGGCGTTAAACTGTTTTGAATTGTGCTCTAGTCTTAAGGTGAACTTCTTGAAGAGTAGGATTGACGAGTTGGGGATTGATCATATTACGTTGCAGCAGTTTGCGCTTGTTCTTAATTGTGAGGTGATGATGACAACTCCTTTTAAATACTTGGAAATGTTGGTTGGGGGGGGGGGGGGGGGGGGGGGGGGGTCACAAGAAAGGTGCTTTTTAGGGTGGTGTGATCGAAAAATTGAATTTTAGGTTGAGTAGAAGGAAAGGTAGGCCTCTCTCCTTGACTGGTGGATCTGCCTTATTAAGTTTGTGCTTTCGTCAATTCCACTATTTTATATGTCTCTATATAAATTGTCTATTGTAATGTTAAAAGAGATTGTGAGAATCCAAAGACCATTTTTATGGGGGTAGGGGTCGGAAGGGAGGAAGATCACTTAGGCTTTTATCATATGAAGATAGAGAAAGTACCCATCTTTCGGTATTTTAATGTTAAGTGGGAAAATTTTTCCATAGCATATTGTGCATTTCAGGGGATATATTTTCTTGCAAAATCAAATAACAAAATATCGTTGTTTGATATAGTGTTAAATTTCAATATAAAATGATGATATGATTCACTTGTGAATTTGTATGAATATTTAAAAACTGAAATTTTGTGAAATCTAGTAAAGGAGGATGTATTGTCATAATGAATAGGTTCACATTACTTCAATTCTATGTTTCATGAAAAGAAAAAAAAGAAAAAAAAACATGAAATCAATTTAGAAACTATTTATTAATAATAGAGTCTATTTTAGACACCAATAATTATTTTAGTCTCTAAAAGAGTATCAAATTTAGTCAATATAATTACTAATAATTTTTTATTTCTAAAATCAATTTTTACTTAATCTAGTAAAGGAGGATGTAGTGTGATAATTAAAAGGTTTTCATGAAAAGACAAAAAAAAAATGAAAATTTTGTTATTATATTCAAGAAAAATTATTGTCTAAGGAAATCTGTACTTAATTCATTAAATTCAATAATTTTATAAAGCTCTTGAAATAACTCAAACCTAATTTATACTATATAATCTATATCCTTTATCTAAAGAGAAATGTTACAATAAGATATATTACTTTCTAAACAACTTTATAAAAAATATTATTGTTCTAGTCGAGTTCGACTTTCCTCAATCCAACACGATTTACCATCTTCCTCCCCTGTTTCCCTCAATTTGTTCTCCTTTCTTTTCATTTTCGACTCCCCTTTTATACTCTTGATAGCTGTCGTTTAGCAGTCAAATTAAATATGATTCCAACGTAGACCTGTCTAATGCTATAAAGATGATAGTATAGATGTGGTTAGATGACCCCAAGTCATCTCCCAACGAATCGAATAATGATTCCCGTGAATAGAATTCAAAACTTATATGCAAATAATGAAAATTAGCAATAACAGTAAAGCAAAAGGGGTTGTGATCATTAAGAAGGAAAATATAAAAATGATTTAAATCAGTAAAGAATGCAGATTGACTACCAAGTTCTTCCACCAATGAGTTCCTCATAGGTTTTCTAAAGATTATTCCTTTCTCAATCCTCAAACATAGCTAAACTAGATTGAACATGCACCAACCTAATTCAATTGAAGCTCACCAGTAAAGCATGCATCTACTGGTTTAATCAATACCCACTTTATTCCATGTGTATACTCCATGGAAATGCTTATTTCCTCTCTCTTGAATCATGCTCCTAAGAAATTAATTAGAACAATGCGAACTAACTAAGAAACCAAAGTTTAAGATAAGGAAGACTCTCAATCATGCGTTTAAGTACAACTTCTCACAAAAACTAGTTTTTCAGGAGATTAGACAATAAAAACAACCGCTATAAAAAATTGAAAAAATGAAACTTATATTGGACAAAAACCTCAAAACTCTACAAAGGAATCAACCAAAAAGGTTTATCTTTCCATGCAAAGGCAAAATAATTACAAAGAAGAAAAGAAACTAAGAAAACCCTATTAAGCTCTCCCCTTTCTCCTTGATGCTTGTATCCTTTATAGGCTTTTCTGCTCCAAGGATCTTGGAAAAATATTGTAGTTTAGATTTTGTTAACAGTTTCCAACTTTCCGTAATTCTTTTTATTTTGCAGAAGATATGCTTCCAATTCTATTTCTGAGATATTGTAGCTTTTATTTTCTCCTTCTTCTCCTAAGAATTTGTTTTCTGTTTTGATTTAAAGAAGCAACTTGAACTTTTGTATATTTGGCCCATTCACAAAAGTAGACACTCCCTTAAGATCTTTTACTCTTAAAACACAAAATTAACAAAAATAATAGTTAAGGCCCAAATAAACTCAATTATATGAATATTAATTAAAATAATAGATTTATTTATTATTATAATCCAATAATCTATGATTAAAGTAATTAAGTGTGAATAAATATATGCTCATCACTCCTCCCTCACGCCTATCTGCTCCCACATTCTTTCCCCCACTTTGCCTTCTCTTCCCACATTCCCTCTTTCATGAATTCATGCCCCCTTTTTAATAGGGTTCGTGACCTAACTTTGACTGGTCAACCCAACATGGCTTACTAGACAACCATATTGGCAGGTCAGCCCGACGTGGCTTGCCAACCCAGCATTTGATTGGCCAGGCCAACGTGGGTGGCCAGGTCAGCTTTCTAATCCTAAACCTTAATCAGTTATTCAGATCAATTCCTTTAACCGACTTAACTCAAATTGGAAATAACCCCGCCCCCTCCACCCTCCCCCTCCCAAATGGCTTTGAACAATACACAACCCCCAACCTCTAGCCGAGCTAGACTAGGCGAAGAGGCTATTGCCTATAAGAGGGGTCATGTATGCAATGAAGGTGTTTATGTGCTTTGTTCGGTTACACGGCTCAAACAATAAATGTCCCTATGCATGTGTCCCGTCGAGGTTTGCCTTTTGACAAAATGTTTAAACTTCTCAAGGGAGGAAAAGCCCCTTGACAGATGCGCTCTTTCTTCCTAACCGCTCAATGGTGTTTCGCGCAACTTATGTGTCACTTTGTGGATGGCCCTTTGATGAATACACTTGAGTTCCCTCCATCGTTGAACAAATCCCCTTGTTCACACACTCATCACCTCATTAGGCTTCATTCATTAACTCTTGCCTCCATAGATCAACAAATCCTTTATGAATATTTATGATGTTATTTTATTATCTTTTATGTACACATTTATATACACATGTAAATCTCAATGGATTAATATGTTAGATAAACTTAAATAATGTTTTCAAAAAGAATGTTTTAAGTATTCACAATAATCAATTGCAAGATTTACTAATTAGTTTAAGTATTCAACTTAGCAACCTTTGACATTAGATTATACTTTTATGTAAAATGTTTGAATATATGTAACATAAATAAATATAAAATTAAAAAAAAGCAATCATTTTCTTGTGATTATATAAGATGTAAAAATGATTATTAAGATTCAGTTAGTAATTACCATCCAACTGGGCGTATTAGTCGCACAAAATTTAAAACTATTTTGTAGAAATTTTAAGGCTCCACTAAAATACTTTACACTCTCTTAATTTAAAATCTAATTAATATTAGATTAATTTAATTTATAAAAATCAAACTGTCTAACTTAATATTTTTTATTATTACATATATTGAATTTGAGAAGTTATCTTTATTTTACTTTTCATGCAAAATGTTAGGACATTCTATTTCTAAATGTTACATTATGATAACTTTAATAATACCGTCAAACTACATAGAGAGTTTGGGTTTTCTACCTAAATGTGATTTAATAATAATAAAATAAAAAGTTCATTGGTTAACGTGAGAAATATATATATATATATATATATATATAAAATGATACCTAATAAAAACATAATCAACATAAATTAATGTTAAAAATAAAATAAATATGATATTCTACCTTGGAAATATGAACTAAACATAAATTTAAAAACTTAATAAAATACTTTTGAAAAGATCAAAACAAAAAAATATTAGCTATCTGAACTAAACAAAAGTATACAAAACAAAATGTTTGGACATAGATATTTCTAAATGTGACTTAGAGTTTGGATTTTAGGCCTGAAAGTTATTTAATAATAATAATAAAATAAAAGCCACACATTGGTTAATATGAGAAATATATATATATATATATATATATATATACTTAATGAAAATCTACATCTAATGGGATTGAAAAATAATAATAGGTTTTGTAAGAAACTGGTCACGTAGGATCTCTATTATAATTCATTATGGAATGTGAGAATCGTGCTGCCGAAATACCCGTGAACTCTTATAACATATCTGAAGTATGTTAGTTCTGATTTTCTTTTTCAAAAAGTCCTAGGGGAATTTTTACTTACCATGACTGACTTTCAGTTGTGTCACTGATGACTCTTTACGGTAAGTGCACCGCGTTGTCAGAAGTAATAATTGTCCCTAAGGACAGATATCGATCCCACAAGGAACAGTGAATTATCAAGTACAATAATCGCTAAATATAGAACAAAACAATTAAAAGTGTGTTGAAAGTTGTTATAATGGCAAGAAAACAAATCAAAGAGTAATTGCGTCAATTGGAAAAATGGGGATTAGGTTTCATCTGTCTCACTCTCATGTATTTTGATTAGCATGTCAATATTAAGTTCTTTGATTAAAATTGATGCCCGTATAAAAATCATTTATATCGATTCCTCGCATATAAAATCCTTAAGAATGTTCCCTAACTATCGATCCCTCGCATAATTATAAGAACAACTTAGAACGAAGCTCAGACATTAATAGCAATTAACATTTCAAGTCTATTCCTAGCACTCAAATATGTTAAGTATTGTTGTTTAGGTCAGAATCTTAAAAATACTTTCCAGTCAGATTTAATATTCTCAATTTGTCACGGAAAATTAAAAGTAAAACAACATTATCAATAATCAATCAAAAACTGAATATTTTAATATAAGATATCACCTCAATACATAGAGTTCGAGCAGATTACTCCCAATCCCAAAGGGTAGAATTAGCCACGCATACTTCTAGCACATTCCATTCTCCCAATTGGGTTACAATTCACTCTATGGTATTTTCTTCTCAATCTGGCACAGGGTTGTGCCTCTAGTCCCCTATTTAACCTAATTTGCTAGGGTTGAGTGACTTCCTGGGTCACACTTATGGGCTTAATAATAAAAATATAAAAATAACCCAATTAATCTGACACATTCTTGTTGTTGAGTTAGACTTTTCTCTCTCTCTTTTGCATATTTTGGGCCTTCCAGCTTTCTCCTTTTAACATATATCATTCTTCTTTAGTCCAAATCTTTATTCTTCTATAAAAACCTGTAATTAACACCAAATTTAGGAATAAAATGCTCTTATTCAATTAAAGATCATAAAAAATGTAAAAAGGTATAAATTCCTAAATTAGGGATTATTTATATGTAAATTAGCAATTAATACTCATAAGTGTCTAATTCTCTTTTTCAAAAAGTTCTAGGGGAATTTTTGGCTGCCATGACTGACTTTCAGTTGTGCTCACATAGTAATGGGTTTTACTTTTTCTTGAGCTAAGAGGAAAGCCAACCTCATAAACATAGTCATATATATTATAATACATTAAGATTCACTACAAAGACACATAATACTTTATATAGATGGATAGTAGGTCCTAAACATAGTCATATATATATATATATATATATATATATATATAATACGTTGATGCGTTTCACCCGATGTGGGTAAAACTCTTGTATAAATATATAACTATAGGGCCTATTATACCATCAGTATAACGTATTATAAGTGTCTTTGTACTTAAGATCCACTCACTACAGAGACACTTACTCTTGTATAAATATATAACTATAGGTCTGTAGTGAATCTTAAGATTCACTACAAAGACACTTATAATATGTTATACAGATGGGATAGTAGACCCTAAACATAGTCATATATATTATAATACGTTGATGCGATTGTTGGATGTGGGTAAAACTCTTATATAAATATATAACTATAGGGTCTACTACTATCACATCTCTATAACATATAGATTGATAAGATCTTTATGATGATGATGTGCACTATTGTTTATTACTATACGTTTTTTATTTTATATCCATACTAAACAAACTAGATGATGTGCATTATTGTTCATTACTGTACGCTTTTGATTTTACATTCATACCAAACAAACTAAAGTGATTGGTGCCACAGAGAAACAAAATTCTATGATAGAGATATAGGTAAAGATATAGATATATAATGCACAGTAGAAAAAGATGAGAAAAATACCTTAGTTTTAACTTTTTGTAGGTCAAAAGTTTAAGATTATTTATATTAAAACTTTTTCATTATATGTATTTATAAGTTAAATCAATATATCATAATTTAATTAGCTTATATTTCCAGACTATATATTAATATTTCATTAGCAACTAATAGGATTAGAGTTAGTGTTTTTCATTCCTTTCTAAATTTTTATTATTTTCTTTATTTTAAAACTAATGAATTGTTGAAAATAACAATCTTAGAAAAATCATCGTAATTAAATGTGGGAAAAAAAATATTCTGTACAATCTAATCAATGTAAATTAAAATTTTAAAAATAAAATAAATATAATTTTCTATCTTAAAAATATGAACTAATCTTAAATTTAAAATTTAAATACTTAATGTCACTACAACCTAATCAACATAAATTAATGTTAAAAATAAAATAAATATAATATTCTATCTTAGAAATATGAATTAATTTTAAATTTTAAATTTAAATACTTAATGAAATATTTTTGAAACAATCAAAACCAAACAAAATATTAGCCTCTTGGTATCTGAACACAAAACATATAGAACGGCTGTCTTCCCTTTCACGGTGGTGATTTATGGCTCCTACTTCCGGCTCCACCAATCAACATTGAACCTAAAAAGTGTCATGAAGCAGTGAACCACAAAACTTACAGAATTGCTGTCTTCCCTTTCACGGTGGTGATCTATGGCTCCTACTTCCGGCTCCACCAATCAACATTGAACCTAAAAAGTGTCGTAAAGCAGTAACGCAACGGTACTACCTCAAATAACAGGAGAAGTTGACATTGAGCAGAAACTCTCCTTACTAGTAAGAAACATCTTCTTTATCTGGGTTGGAAAATTTGGTATGTTGACAAGAAAGAAAAATAGGAGTTGTGTTAACATCACCCATAAGTTGTGAATGCAAAACACTAACTCCTTGTTAATTGTGAATGAAATTAATCTGGATAAATTTTGAAATATAAGCTAATTAAATTATAATGTATTGACTGACTAGATCAATATATATAATAAAAAAGTCTTAATATAAATAATTTCTTAACATTTTAATTTTTTTTTCAACTTCAATAAAATAATATACTTTATTAGTTTTCTTTAACTTTTAACCAACAACAAATTCACTCTTTACCGGGTCAACAACAACTTCAACAAGATGGTTAAAACTAAAGTAATTCCCTCAACTTTTTCCACCCATGCATTATGAACATGTAAATCATATATCTATATCTCTACCATAGAATTTTATATCTCTGGGACACGAACCACTTCCTTGTGAAGGATACCATTAGTTTGTTTGGTATGAATATAAAATCAAAAGCGTACAGTAATGAATAATAATGCACATCATCTAGTTTGTTTAGTATGGATATAAAATCAAAAACGTATAGTAATGAACAATAATGCACATCATCATAAAGATCTAATCAATCTATACGTTAGTTTTTTTGGTATGGATGTAAAATCAAAAGCTATAGTAATGAACAATAATGCACATCATCATCATAAAGATCTTATCAATCTATACGTTATAGAGATGTGATAGTAGGTCCTATAGTTATATATTTATATAAGACATCCAAGGATGAAACACTCGCATCAACGTATTATAATATATATGACTATGTTTAGGGTCTATTATCCATCTGTATAACATATTATAAGTGTCTTTGTAGTGAATCTTAAGTGTCTAAGATCCACTACAGAGACATTTATAATACGTTATACAGATGGTATAATAGGCCCTATAGTTATATATTTATAAGAGTTTCACCTTCACCCACATCTAAAGGGTGAAACACATGCATCAACATATTATAATATATATATATATATAACTATGTTTAGGGTCTACTATCCCATCTATATAACATATTATAAGTGTCTCTGTAGTGGAGCACTACAAAGACACTTATAATATATTATACAGATGGGATAGTAGGCCCTATTGTTATATATTTATACAAAGTTTTACCCACATCCAACGGGTGAAACACATCAACGTATTATAATATATATGACTAGGTTTAAGGCTTACTATCCATCTATATAACTTATTATGTGTCTCTGTAGTGAATCTTAAGTGTCTAAGATCCACTACAGAGACATTTATAATACGTTATACAAATGGAATAGTAGGCCCTATAGTTATATATTTATAAGAGTTTCACCCACATCCAAAGGGTGAAAACCTCGCATCAACGTATTATAATATATATGACTATGTTTATGAGGCTGGCTTTCCTCTTAGCTCAAGAAAAAGGAAAACCCATTACTATGTGAGCACAATTGAAAGTCAGTCATGGCAGCCAAAAATTCCCCTAGGACTTTTTGAAAAAGAGAATTAGAACTAACATATTTCAGATATGTTATAAGAGTTCACGGGTATTTTGGCAGCACGATTCTCACATTCCATAATGAATTATAATAGAGATAGGTTTGATCATGAGAGATCCTACGTGACCAGTTTCTTTACCTCCTTTATCTCAATCTATCTATTGACAATTCCGAGTGAGACAACTCTTATTTGCAGAAACAATACCTATTTTTATTATTTTCCAATCCCATCAGATATATTTGTTTTGTTTTGAAATGTTTCAAAAGTATTTCATTAAGTTTTTAAATTTATGATTACTTCATATTTCCAAGGTAGAATATTATATTTATTTAATTTTTAACATTAATTTATGTTAATTAGGTTGCACAAAATAATTTTTTCCCATTTATAGCTATTTAATTACGATGATTTTTCTAAGATTGTTATTTCCAATAATTCATTATAGTTTTAAAATAAAGAAAATAATAAAAAATTTAGAAAGGAATGAAAAACACTAACTGCTATATCCTATTTGTTGTGAGTGAAATTAATATATAGTCCAGAATTAGATAAAATTTTAAATATAAGCTAATTAAATTATGATATGTTGATTTAACTTATACTGTCTAGGTCAATACATATAATGAAAAAGTCTTAATATAAATCATTTCTCAATATTTTAATTTGTTTTCAACTTCAATAAAAAAAATTAATATACTAAATAACAAATTTGAAAAATTATTAATTATGTAAAATAAATGTGAAAGACTGAGACTTCATATTATGAGCTATGCTTCATCTGGATATACAAAATGATATTAAGATGCATCACATTTTACTAGATTCATTGGTGCAGAAAGGCAAGACAATAGCGGCTATTTTCAATTTAAAATGACGGTTATATAACTGCATTTGATGTACACTTAGTCTTAAATCGAAGAGATAATTAGGCAACTATTTAGCCAAATTCGTAAAAGCGATTTATAAATGTGGCTATGGTAAATAAAAAACACATCTGATGATCACATGAACACATCAATCACTTGTCTCCCTTCTTATTATAGAGAACCAATGTCCAATAGTAAGTTATTATGTCAAATCTAACAAAGTTGGATAAATGCGAAATTAACATGATGTTAACATTGTAAAGATCTTTTTCGCAATTGTTTCAACTATATATTATATATTGGAAGATATTTCTATTAAGAAAATAATAATGATCAAATTATACGCAATTATGGTATGTAATTATTGTACGTTATTGTACGATATTGTAATTAATTTAATAATGATAGAATCCCATGATTAGTGGATCCTTACATAATTAATTTGTAATTTGGAGAGAGAAAGTTTCCATACACTTGTATATATTTCCTATACATATACATGTAGTGCTCTGACCACCTCTCCATTTTTTATATCCACTAAATAGGAGATCATGTCTGGCAAAGAAGGCACCAAGCCCGATGAAAACCTGGTACAACACTTCACTACTGAGCAAATTCCACAATTGGCAGAGGCTGTTTACTAGCTCAACAATAATGGTAAAAGTGAAATGTTTGTAAGCGTTGCAGGTCTGTTTGCCCATAACTCATCTATTAATTCTTCTTTTACGAAACCATGGATTTTAGATAGCGAAGCAACTAATCACATTACATCTGATTCACATCCCATAGGCTCAACTGCTCCCATCCCATCTACGGGCACAATCCCATCTACGGGCATAATCCCATTAAGTGATAATATCACTTTCAAAGATGTTCTTTGTGTTCCTTCTTTTAATTTAAATCTCATGTCCGTTAGTAAGATAACCAGTTCACTAAATTGATGTATCGTTTTTTTCTACATGGTTGCATTTTGCAGGACTTGGCTACGGGAAGGATGATTGGCTCAGGTAAACAACGCAGTCTTATACTACTGATAAGCGTCTAATTTTCGTAATATTTCATATTAAACTATAGACACTTATGAGTATTAATTGCTAATTTACATATAAATAATCCCTAATTTATGAATTTATACCT
The DNA here is from genome assembly GCA_013389735.1 of Phaseolus lunatus. Classification (NCBI taxonomy): domain Eukaryota; kingdom Viridiplantae; phylum Streptophyta; class Magnoliopsida; order Fabales; family Fabaceae; genus Phaseolus; species Phaseolus lunatus. The sequence continues at coordinate 3,769,156 of CM023865.1, read as the reverse complement.
TTTTACATTTTTTATGATCTTTAATTGAATAAGAGCATTTTATTCCTAAATTTGGTGTTAATTGCAGGTTTTTATAGAAGAATGAAGATTTGGACTAAAGAAGAATGATATATGTTAAAAGGAGAAAGCTGGAAGGCCCAAAATATGCAAAAGAGAGAGAGAAAAGTCTAACTCAACAACAAGAATGTGTCAGATTAATTGGGTTATTTTTATGTTTTTATTATTAAGCCCATAAGTGTGACCCAGGAAGTCACTCAACCCTAGCAAATTAGGTTAAATAGGGGACTAGAGGCACAACCCTAGTGTGCCAGATTGAGAGAAAAACACCATAGAGTGAATTGTAAACCAATTGGGAGAATGGAAAGTGCTAGAAGTATGCGTGGCTAATTCTACCCTTTGGGATTGGGAGTAATCTGCTCGAATTCTTATGTATTGAGGTGATATCTTATATTAAAATATTCAGTTCTTGATTGATTATTGGTATTGTTGTTTTACTTTTAATTTTTCGTGACAAATTGAGAATCTTAAATCTGACTGGAAAGTATTTTTAGGGTTCTGACCTAAACAACAATACTTAACATATTTGAGTGCTAGGAATAAACTTGAAATGTTAATTGCTATTGATGTCGGACCTTCGTTCCAAGTTGTTCTTATAATTATGCGAGGGATCGATAGTTAGGGAATATTCTTAAGAATTTTATATGCGAGGAATCAATATAAATGATTTTTATACGGGTATCAATTTCAATCAAAGAACTTAATATTGACATGCTAATCAAAATACATGAGAGTGAGAGAGATGAAACCTAATCCCTATTTTTCCAACTTGAAGCAACCAATTCTTTTTCTGTTTTCTTATTGATCATCGCCAACACAACCATTTTCAACACACTTTTAATTGTTTTGTTTTATATTTAGCGATTATTGTACTTGATAAACAAGTTTTAGGCCCTATTCCAAAGCAAGCCCACGCATCTCAAATTTCGACCGACCCTGATTTATGGCACAAGCGCCTCAGACCTCCTTCTCCGACGCGTCTACAACTTCCATCTTCATTACTACCCATTCATAATAATTGTAGTATTTGTCCCAAAGCTAAACAAGGCTACCATTTCCTTTAAGCACAATAAAATCTCATTCTCCATTTAATCTATTGCATTGTGACATTTGAGGTCCTCATATAAGGCTAATTCATTTTGAAATTTTTTTTTTCACTATAGTCGATGATTATACCAGATGTACTTGGTTATTTCTTATGAATCATAAGTCTGAACCCAACATCTCTTAGAATCATTCATTACTTTTGCACAAAATCAATTTCAGGCATCTATTAAAATCATTCGCGTTGACAAAGGATTGCAATTTATTTCAATGAGTAATTTTTTTTCTCAAAAAAGGTATTGAATGTCAACGCACCTGCGTCTACACTCCTCAACAAAATGGAGTAGTAGAATGCAAACATAGACACATTTTAAACACAACATGAACTCTCCTATTTCAGTCCCATTTACCATTAGAATTTAGGGGGAAATGTGTTTTAACCGCCACATATATCATTAATCGCTTTCCATCACCTTTACTAAAAAATAAATCACTTTTTGAGATGTTATATAATCGCCCACCTTCACTTTCTCACCTAAAAACTTTTGGTTTCCTCTGTTACACAACTGTTGTTTCACCTAAGTAAAAATTTGATCCATGCGCTCGACAATGCATCTTCATTCATTGGTTATCCTCTCAATCAAAAAGGATAAAAATTATTTGATATAAGATGTTGGCACCTTTTTTACAAGTCGGATGTCCCCTTCCATGAAAGTGTTTTCCTATTCTGCCAACAGTCCCAGACACAATCCTTACCTCTATTACAAGGTATTTTGCCTACTATTGATATTGACTTACCCACTTTTGTTAACATTCACTCGATCAACCTTCTTCTCCTACTCGTCACAAAGCAAACCAACCTCTTTCTCCTACTCATCACAATGCACTTGAACCTCCATCAAACCAACATTTTTCTCCTACTCGTCACAATGCACCTGAACCTCCAGCATACCAACCTTCTTCTTCCACGGCAGGAAGTCTAGCACCCATTACCGAACCTTCTCCAACCGACCTTCTTGTTTAACGATCCAGTCGCACATCAACCCCACCTTCCTGGCTTTAAGACTACGTAACGGGATCCCAAACTAATCATTCAACCACTGCCCAAGACCGGCCGAATGGAACCAGGTATCCTATATCATTTTCTTTCTAATTCGTGATTTTCTTCTACACATAGTGCATTTCTTGCTAACATCACAGCCACCAAAGAACCTCACACTTATGCTCAAGCTATCCTTGATCCAAATTGGCAAAAAGCAATGAATGAAGGGTTTTTCGCCTTGCGCCTAAATCAAATGTGGACCTTGACACTGTTACTCGTCGGGCAGAAACCCATCGGATACAAATGGGTCTATAAAATAAAGTACAACTCAGATGGCAGCGTCAAAAGATATAAAGTGCGTCTTGTCACAAAGGGTACACTCAGATTGAAGGTGTTGACTATTGTGAAACTTTTTCACCAATAGCGAAATTAACAACTTTGAGGTGTCTCCTCACCATTGCAACAACCAGAAATTGGTTTATTCACCAGCTAGATGTGTAAAATTCCTTCTTACATGACAAATTGCATGAAATTATTTACGTGGACTTGCCACCGGGGCTTCATCGACAGGAGGAGAACATTTTATGTCGACTCAACAAATCCCTTTAGGGTCTCAAACAAGCATTCCGGACATGGTTTTCAACATTTTCTCATGCGATTAAATCTGCAGGATTTCAACAATCCAAGACGGACTACTCTCTATTCATAAAACAGAATAACTCATCATTTAATTTAACATGTTAAAGACTGTCTATTACAACAATTTCGCATTAAAGATCTTGAAGACTTAAAATATTTTATAGGTATTGAATTTTCCCGTTTCAAAGCTGGTATTTACATGTCACAAAGAAAATATGTGCTTTTATTTTTGCATTTTACAGGACTCACATGTCAGAAAAATTTTCAATGGAACAATACCTAAAACTCATACCAGACGATGGATAGTTATTAAAGGATACAATCAAATATAGACGACTTGTAGGACAACTAATATACCCTTTTATATATATATATATATATATATATATATATATATATATATATATATATATATATATATATATATATATATATATATATATTTCCTATACATGGACGGATATAAATGTACACACAAAAAAAGAATAAAAAAATCTTATTTTTTCTTACGATTTTCTTATAATTTCTCCACATAATGCTATAACACCTCAAAAGTAAAAACACATACCTTATACCATAATAAATTAATATTTTATTTATTTTTATTTTACTTTTTAATTTAAAAAGTATTATTATATTATTATAAACAATGTCAATTATATGTTTTTTTTTCCTGTTCATGGTGTCAATAAAACTTACACACACAAAAAATTGACTTGATAACTCAAAATAATAATATTTTAATTATGTTTATTTTATTTTTTAATATATATTATTATATTATTAAAGTTGATTGTTAAGCGAGGGTATTGTTTTTAAAAAGTATTGTTTCTGTATATATTATAAAGCAAAGAAAAGAACGATTATTTGAAGTTCAGCAAATTGTCTTCTAATATCTGCAAAACCAGTAAGCCATTATCGTTTAGAAAGACATTCACATAACTACAATCAATCTTAATACACGCAAGGTTTAGATCATACATAAGTTTGTTGCAACAAAGGTTTGTGGCACACCACGGTACCCTCGAAGTTCAGAAAAGCATAATCAAGTAGCTGAGACTTATCTGAAGGTTTCATCTTTACAAAATCAAATGATTTTATCCAAGTGTCTATCGCACTGTACGAGGAAGGCAGAACCAACCTCTCCACTCCCAAGTAGGTTAACAGTTTTTCAATCTCATTCATCAAGATGCCACACATTCCTTGTCTTCTACACTGCATCCTAGTAGCCACAAAGGGAATTTCCGCAACCCTCTTACCAAAAATCCTTACAGTAGCAACAGAAACCACCTCCTTATCCCTCTCGAGAACCACAGTATAAAAGCCACGAAAGTTCAAGCGATCGTGTTCTGACCCTCTGCTGAAAACAACGTCAGCTATCACATCTCTACCAGAAAAAACATCAATGACTGGGTCGAAACTCCCACGCAATACATCAAGTGCTGCACTCAACTTGCTTTCGTTTTGACTCAAACCTTCAACTCCATCCAAAGTAAGATAATCTTCTCCACTTTTATCCCTTTTCACTGCCTTCAACAGCGTCCAAGTAAGATTATATGGAGCAACATTTATAGTTTTTCCCAAAAGCTCATGCAGACTGAAAAATATATTCTCACAGTCTCTACTGCAGAACCAATTCCCTTTACCAACATGGTCTTCTTCCTTTTCCATCTCGGTATGTGCTGGTGCTGGAGCTTTTAAGCACCCAATATGGTATTTTCCCTCACACTGATGACAAACTAAAACACTGTTAACACCCACATTATGAGCATAGTCATCTCTGCATCTGGGTCGCCTGCATATTTTGCAAGAACAAACTGGGCAGAACCAATCACCATCAGGCACATGGGTTAAACCTAAACACCTGAGGTGGAACGAAGAGGGGCATCCATCACACAACACTAGTTCACCACCGTAACGACAAATGGCACAGATGTTATCATTTCGATAACCAAAGTCATATATTTCCTCTTCTTCCACAAACCCGTTTTGCTGAGAACTCAGGGCCTGTTTTTTACAATCTAACAATGACCTTCCATCTTCCAAGAAAATGCTTGAATTTGGTCTGTGCCGTTGACACCCGGCATGAGCTTCGAAGCGAGTGGGAGAAAAAAACATGTCACAGCAATCACAAGCTATGCCACTACTCAATAGCTTCCCTTTTTTTACCACGTTATTTGCACCACGGCAGAATACCACGGAATCTAAACCCACAACACCGTTTTCTATCAACCAAGGGATAATGGTTCCACGATGGTGCTGTAAAGACTTAGAACCTGGTGTCTCACCCTCCAGCCTCATTTTTTTGATTGACCGCACAGACTTACCTCTTCCACTAGTCATAGAAGTAAAGCCTTCTCCTAACTCATCATCATTATCATCCTTTTTCCTTTTCTTGCACAACCTGGTTCTCTTTCTGGATTCTCTTGTTTCCTTTTTTGGTTGAGAAGACGTAGGGTATTGGAGATGAACAACGTTGTTTTCTTGAAGATTTTGAGGGTTTCCATTGAAATATCCGTCTTCGATGCAGCCTTTACATGCCCTTGCGAGAGAAATAAAATTCTTACCACTGATGGGTGATGTGTAACGCAACTCCCACCTTTCTTTCTTGTCAACATACCAAAATTTCCAACCCAGATAAAGAAGATGTTTCTTGGCTTGTAGGGAGAGGTCCCTGCACAATGTCGATTTTCTCCTGTTATTTGGTAGTGATGTGAGGTAGGACCATTGCTTCACCGCTTCAGGGCAATTTTCAGGTTCAATGTTGATTGGTGGAGGTTCAAGGGTTGGAGCCATAGATACCACCTTGAAAGAGAGAAGACAAGTTCGGTATACTCTTCGTATTCATGTAATTTAAAAAACCTTAATTTTGTTTGGTGGTTTAGATACCAAAGGGACTAATATTTTTGTTTTATTTTGATGTTTCAAAAATATTTCATTAAATTTTTAAATTTTAAATTTAAGATTAGTCCATATTTCCAAGATACAATACAATATTATATTTATTTTATTTTTGCGTTGATTACGTTGTATAGAATATTTTTTCCCCATTTATAGCTACTAAATACAGATAAATTATTTCTTTAAAATATTAATTATTTAGATGTATTATTTATTAATTTCCAACAATAATTATAGGAAGTTTTAAGAAAAATCAAATAACCAAATTATTTTAAAATACCAAATTTTAGGCGTAAGTATAAATTAGCAATTTATCCCAATAATCCCAACAAATCTTCTATTCTCTTCTCATCTCACACACAATTCTCTATCAGAACTTTTCCTACAAATCATCTTAAATTATTTATAATAAACAGGTATAATTTTTACAAATTAATGATGCTAAATAAGAAGTTACCTCGACTAAAACATTAATACACTGTGGACACTGAATGGTTCAAAAAATCCCTATGACATTGAAATTAATTGATATCAATTGATTATATTTTTATCAATAAATTTTAAAAACATTTTTTTAATATTAAAACTCATGTTAATCACATCTTCTATTACATGAAAAATAATATAAAATTAAAGGAAAAAGAAAATAAAAATATGGAGAACTACACGAAATCCATAAAAAAAAAAACTTTCAAGAGTAGTCTAAATAAATATATTGGGAGTTCAAACCAAAAAAATATAAATAAATAAAGACAATAAGACAAATAAAAGAATTTTGTCTAGTTTATGGCTCCCCAAAAAGATAACAAAGATGAACGATTTAGTCCTAAAAATTCAATTAAATGGATCATCGTTTTCATTCAACAACACTAATAAAATCTTATGATGTTGTTGCACATCACTACCATTACTATTTATTGGATTGACTTCTTTTAGAGGTCATCTTATTGGCTTTCACTCCAACTTTAGGAGGAGGTCTCGGTCTCTTGGAAGTTTGAATTGATTCATCATCTTCATTCAATGGTTCCTCATCTTCCATCTTTTCAACCCAGAACTTCAGACCAAATTGATTTCTTCTAAGAAAATATTAGTCGGGGCAGATTCAATTGTATCTGCTAACAAGATGGTCGGACATAACTCTTGAGCCTCCTGTTCATCACCTGAAAAAGATTCAAAATAACTTCACAAGAATAAATTTTGAGAAATAGATTTAAAGGTAACCGTTTGACAACAACTAATTTAAGGTTGTGTTTGGATTAAGGAGAGGATGTGTGAGGTTTGAGAGAGTGGATGTGTGAGGATTTGAGAGGAAAGTATTAAAAAAGTGAGTGTGTTTGGATTGAGGTATGTTATATTTGTGAGAAAATTTTATTGGAGTTTGTAACTGTTGTGATGGTTGTAAGGTTTTTTTTAATTTTTTTTAAAAGTGTAAAATGTAAGTTTATAAATTTACCCTTGTATTTAAAAATATTTAAATAATGAAATATGATGTATTTTTGTGTAGATATGATTAATTGAAATATTTTAAATTATTTTCGATACAATTGAATGATTTATTTCAATACCATTAAATAATTACTTTAAAAAAAAATACGAGTTACTTAATATTATCGAAACATGAAAAAAATCATTAAAATAATATTATCTAAGTTTATACAAATTGATTGTTATATTTATTTATACATTTTGAATATTTTTTTTTATATTCATTGATTTTATATTGTATGTAGATACATAACCATATAGATATTTTAGAGGACATTTTATAATAAAAAAATATTATATATAGAGTGAATTGTACAACAATTTTATTTATAAAGAAGAGAAATATATATAGAATAAAGTATGAAATATCATAATATGATAATTATGATTAAAAAATAATAAAAATAAATGGCATTATTATTGTTATATATATTATTGCATGAGTGATTTTTTTTGATACCGTTAAATAATTACTTTCGGAAAAAATACAAGTTACTTAATATTATCGAAATATGAAAAGAATCATAAAAATAATATTATCTAAGCATATACAAATTGATTGTTATATTTATTTATATATTTTTGAAAGTTTTTTATATTCATTGATTTAGATTGTATGTAGATACATAACTGTGTAGATATTTTAGAGGACAATTTATAATAAAAAAATATTATATATAGAGTGAATTGTACAACAAATTTAGTTATAAAGAAGAAAAAATATATAGAATAAAGTATGAAATATCATAATATGATAATTATGATGAAAAATAATAAAAATAAATGGTATTATATATATATATATATATTATTGCATAAATGACAAAGCAAAAAAGAAGGTCAAAAAGGAAAAACACCACCATCTTAGGTGGCTTTCCCCTCAGATCTTTGCATATGAGGAGATGAGAGAAATTATTGTTCTAGCATATCCACTTCCCCCTGCACATCCCTTGATCCAAATCATGGATATCCATTCACATCCTTCCTCTTGAACAATATAACCCTTGAAGCCAACATAGCCTAAGTCTTGTTGCATTAGTTGCATATTTGATATGAGAGAATCCTTTTAAAAGATAAGAATTTTAAGAAGACATGAATTCTTTTTTTTTTTTGGAAAATCATCTGATTCATTGACATTTTCCAAAAAAGGCATATAAGCAAAAATATCATCGTAGAATCTTAAACCCTTATATCTTCATATGTTTTCTTAAACTTTTGATCAACAAGAATTTCACTCACCACTGGCAACAACTTCAACAAGACTATTAAAACTAAGGGTAGTTCCCTCAACTCTCACCACCCGTGCATTTACGAACATGTACATCATATATTTATACCTGTGTCGTAGAATTTTGTTTATATTGTATATCAACAAGTTTAAACAAAATAATAAGTGGTTTGATCGTATTAAAGTTATCATAATGTATGTCATATTTAGAAATAACATGTCCTAACATTTTGCATGAAAAGTAAAATAGAGACAACTTCTCAAATTCAATATTTGAAATAAAAAAAATAATTCTTTCCACCAAAATTTAATTAGACAAAATAAATACCAACAATACTTTAGCATAAAAATCTTTTGATTATTATAAATTAAATTAATCTAACATTAATTACATTTTAAATTAACAGAGTGTGAAGTATTAGAGTGGGACCTTAAAATTTCTACAAACAGTTTTAAATTTTGTGCGGGTAGTATGCCAAGTTGGATGAAAATTACTAATTAAATCTTAATCATCGTTTTTACATCTTATATAATCACAGGACAATGATTGCTTTCATTTTAATTTTATATTTGTTGATGTTAGATATATTCAAACATTTTACACTAAAGTATACTCTAAGGTCAAGGTTGCTAAGTTGAATACTTAAAACATTTTTTTGAAAACATTGTTTAAGTTTATGTAAGATATTAATCCATTGAGATTATTTTTGTATTTTACATGTATATATAAATATATACATAAAAGATAATAAAATAACATCATAAATATTCATATAGAGGTTTATTAGTAGTCAATCATGAATTTAGTAACACATTCAATAAAAACAAAAAAAAAATTAATGCATGTTATAGTGAAAATATACTTTACTAGCTTTAATTATTTATTTTTATGAGTATATAAATGAATAATTATTAATATTAATTATTTTACATAAGTTATTAATCTTTCAATGATTTTGATGTAAACTAAATTCATTTAAATATATTTTAGTATAAAATATCTTAATTATAAATTTTATTTATTTAATATAGTTTTCAACTATAGGAATTTTCTAAAAAAACTTAAAAGTAGGGAATCTTTTTAAATGGCTCATGTGTATATATATATATATATATATATATATATATATATATATATATATATATATATATATATATATATATACATATATATATATATATACATATATATATATATATATATTCATTTATCAACAGAAAAAGAAATTAATATGAAAAGAGGAAAGTGATATTTATCTTAGCCCACGTGTTTAGCGTTGTGTTTTTATAAATTAACAATTAGATTTGATAGGTTGTAATCCAATAAAAAAATTAGTTAGTAATATATGAAAGTTAATAATTAGTTTCATTTAGTGATCACAGTTAGAAATTAACGATTAAACGAAATAATTGTATATTTTTTCATTTATATAAATATTTATGTTTATTATTATTTTACAGTAACAAGAGTTTTCATTTATATATATATTTTTTTAAAATCAGTTATACATTATGTTAATTAATTTTTAAAACTGAATTAGTGAATATATATATATATATATGTAAATATATATATAAATATATATATATATATATATATATATATATATTATATATAATTAAATGGTTCTTTTTTTTTTTAATCGTCTAAATATATTAAATCAAACAAATGTAAATTTATCATTAGAAGGTTTTTATTTTGTATATTTTCAAAGTATTAAATTAAATAAATGTAAGTATAAAATTAAAGGTTTGTTTTTGAATAGATCTTATCAATTTTAATGTATAGTAATTAAATATTTAATGATTTTATATATGGTTTCGTGACCCCTTTCTCATTTCCCTTACTCGCTTTTTGTCTTCTGATGAAAAAGATTGCTCTACATTTAAATTTTTTAATTAAACTTTAGGCTAGTTTTTTTTTAGAAAACAACATACTAAAAATATATTTTTCAAATTCACTTGTAAATATTATTTAAATTTCATTCAAATATTTAATAATCATGAAAGTAACAAAAAAAATCATGAAAAATATCATCATGTAAAAATTACTTTATCTCGAGAACAATAACTTCAATGGGAATATTAAATTTAAAAAATTAATTTATAGTATATATCATATCGATTCATCCCTGCAGTATAGCACAAACCCTCTTTGCATTCTGCACAATCAAGTCAAACCAGATTGATGCACATGTCTTTTATTATTTTGACTTTTTTGTCACTTTAAAGACTTGAAGAAAATGTTATTTACAGTTTATTACTTTTATTTTTATAAAATGACCACTTCACTGAATAAAATGTAAAAGAAAAAAAAAACAAGTGTAGATAATTTAACTGTATATAATATTTTTCCAAATTAATTTAATTTCTTTCAACTTGTACATAACCTTAAAAAAATACATTTCGAAGCAAATGAAATTCGTTCTTAATATCTATTTGTCATTCATATTATAACATCATAAAATCTAACGTCAAGGGAATATGCTGTGTAATTAATAGAAGTACAGGACTAGACAGAGTACAAACACTGATAAAATATAACAAATGTTGTTACATCAAATGAAGGATCGAATCTCTAAATGAGACATAATTATTGTTGTTTCCAGTCAAATTCATGCATCCTCGTCAACCATACCGACTGCGTAGTGGCCGAAGTTTCTGCCCTGTAAATTTAACAAAAGAAATCAAATGAAAAAATAAGCAAAGATCTACCCAATGGTTTTTACAGAACAAAGTTATTACAGTTGTCTACATTTCAAATTACGTTTAGGTGCCGTATTATCAATTTAAGTACTTCCATTGGAAGATAAAAGTGAACGTTCTCATATACAGTAAGAATACCAACCTCAGATAATATCCGTTGCTTATTAAGTAATTGCGTCCTAGCCTTGTTCAAAACCGAATTTGGAGATTTAAACATTCTCTGCGGGTAGAGGGAATGGGGCACGTCAGCGCATGATAACGAGTGGGGTGGGGTGTGAGGGGAACATAACAAGAAAGGCATCCACAAGAAAGTCAAGATAATTGAGCACAATCACAGACAAACGTACCTTTTCACCACCAGACATTTTGTGTTCATTGTTATTAAGATACTTTCTCTTCGGCGAAAAACCAAAGACATCATGTAGGAACTCATTTTCCTGTTTGCCAAGGGAAAGAGGAGAAAAAAAACAGGTGTAAACAGATTATGCAACAACCAGAAGCTTAAAGACAAAGGTTGAGAAAGTCTACCTGCATATGCTTAACGAATCCTCCTCCAAGAAAATGCTTGATAAAATTCAACTGCAAAAATCTGAATGTCAAAATGCTAAAAAGAAAAGAGATTTCAAAAAGGGTGGAAAGAAAGCACACAAGAAAAACCTGTATCATTTCAGACCATGATGATGTCTGCAGGGAATCACCCCCAATCTTCATTGATATATCCGGGTAGTAACCATACTAGGATCACAAGGTAAGATCAGTACAGAATCCTCACCTTCACAAGCATAACATCTTTTATTCTCATATAATAACAATAGTAGTGACTAACATACCTCGAAAAAGTCCAAGATATCTCGGAACAAGTTCCTTTGACTATTAAGATCTTTCTTCGCAGAACCTTTTCCACCCGCTTCCATGGAAAGCTTTTTGCATTGATTCAACACCTTTCCTTTCAGTCCCTGTAAAAATATGTAGCTTTCAAGTGGTTTACTCCCTTCTTGAGTTATATCATTTGCACTGTCTGGCTGGGCAGAAAATTTATCTATAACTCCAATTTCAAAAATCAGAGCAAGTGCTTCACCAGCAGCAATTCGTACAGATCTGTCTTCCTTGTCTAGAAGACTAGATAAATAAGATATTGAACTGCATGATAAACAAACATTAAGTTGGATCCAAGGCATGGCTATAAAGTAGAATGCAATTCTCTCTGGATATTTTTTGTCACAACAAATAATACGGATAAAATTTAAATCTAAAATAGTGTACAAATTTCTTCACTGGAACTTTCAGGAGAGAAAAAAAAGAAAACAAAATTGACTTCTTCATAAATTAAAATTACTTTATGCATAAACTAATTTATAGAGGACCTCTCATATAGTTTCTCCAATTTTTTTCTAACTTACATATGAACTAATTTTATCCTTCTACAAAAGTTCGTTCAAACAAGCTCATATAATACTATCCTACTGGGACTTCAATTCTACCCACATCATAAATACCTTACTGAAAATAAGCAAATAAAATACCTAAAAACAATTCATTAAAAAAGTGAGGTAGAATAAAAAATACCCAGGGTTTGAAAATTTAAATATCAGATTTTTAAGTTGTTACATATTAGACTTCATGTGCCAAAATAGATAACAGCTTTATCTCAGTTTAAACCAAGGTTAGCTATAAAATATTTAAACTCAACTAATATCCCCATTGTTCTTGATTGAAATATATTCTGCATGTTTTGTGCAATCCAGTTTTGACCTTTCACTCGTGCAAAAATTGAATGCAGGCTTTTCCTTATGTGGGCTCTGTTTCTTAATGACAAGCAACAAATTTGTATAAAGTATACATCACATAAACTACATAAAAAATAGAATAGTCATTATCCCCCTATTATGACTTTTGGGCCAGCCACTCTGAACCGCTCCTTGGGATATTAACACCCTTGGTTAAAGTGATTCCAAATCATATATGCATTAAAATGATTTTGACAACAGAAGCTTCCAACAAAATGTGAATGAGCATGTTATCTAGCTAGAAGTAGTGTAGAATTAAATAAAAATGGATGTAAAAGGACAGCCTTCTTACTTTTGCCAATTTTTTGAATTTAACTTCAAATTGCTCACGGTGGAGAGAAGAAACGACCACGCAGACACCACATTAGCTATTAATGAAGCAGAAGGTTTGACAGCAACTACCTAAACACAGGAAAAAGTTTATCATTTGACTTAATTTAACATAACTACTATTAGAAACATGAGAGAATCTTAAAAGGGGTGATTAGTGAATATAAAAAATTAGTATGTTTGAAACAGATACCTACATTGGAACCTAATTTGGGATCAATAACTCGCCACATCATGTCCATTGATCGTTCTGTTTCTTCCTGATCAATCCCTCCAATAAAGGTGATTATAGCCAAACACTCCAGCAACTATAAAAACCATCAAGCAGATAACATTCAGCATCGTAGATAGAGAATCAAAAGGAGAAGTATGAATACAAGAATTTGAAATATTCCAAACTCCTACTCACTGATGGAGTCTTTGAAACATCTATCTTAGATGTGAGAGATTCATCCAAATGACGGATGGATTCTTCAAATATTTCGCGGGCATTATCATCACATCCAACAGTCAAGGCCAGACAACCTTAAAAATGAATGACATTAAATATTCAATTAAATGAAGTAAATATTAAACATGATTAAGTTACTCAAATTCTTACCAATGGCGTGAGATGCCAAAGCTATCTCTTTAGCAGATGCCTTTTTAGTTCCCTTTTTTATTGAAGCAAGACATTGATGTAATAACGTAGCAAATCTGGTTAAAGAAAGAACCTCGAGGTTATGCAATAATCACTTTAGCGTGAAAAATGAATATCCGTGTGCTTATATACAGAATGCGAAGTGAAATTGTAACTTAACTTACAAAATAGAACCAACAACAAAACCTAAAAACCAAGGATCATCATTGGAAGACATATATCTCATATTTTCAAGATATACGATCTTGCTTATTAAAGCACATTTATAAAAACAAGAATTAAATTGTCATGAAACTTCCTGCCAATTTGTGATTGGATGAAGTGTAAGTGCACTTCAATTAAATTCTAAAAACAATAACACAACAGCACACTTTGAAGTAAAAAACCATAAAAACCTACTTCTTCTCCACAAACTCATGCTGCATGTTGCTATTGAAAGCGTCTATTATCGATGACAAAGCTTTCTCCCTCGTGGAACCCCTTAATAAATCAACAAAAACATGTTAAAAATTCCTTCAGCTCCATCCACAATGCCAATTTAATTCGATAACGTTAAGCAAGGTACCTTTTCTCATCTAATGCATCGAGAGCTTGGTCGAGCAAGGAATCTTGGACAAACTGCACATCTTCAGCTCCAGACACCGACATGAAATCAGAGCGAGCCGTTGACGACGAGGTTACGCTACTATCATCATCGCTATCGAACATCGCAGCACTTTTACGTTGAGAATTACCTACAGAGAACACAAAAAACAAATAATTAGTTAATTAATTGAACAAATGGAAAATCCAATTGAGTCGTATCGATAACCACAGAAACCCTAGGAATTTAGGAGCTTACGTTTTCCCATGACAACGGTTTCTTTGGTTGGTTAGTTGGGTTACTAGGGTATGTGTGTTACAAAAAGGAATCGGAATTTGAGAAAGAAAGGGATGAACAAGTATCGAGTATGCGTAAGGTGGAAACAGAATCGAAAGGTATCGGAATTAGGAAAGGAAAGAACAACAGCGATGTCACTAGTTTTGAATCGGATGATGAACAAGCCATTAAAATTCTACAACAATCAGTTGGAATAAGAGAGCTTCTCTCGGAGAGAGGAATTGTTACCGAATACGATTGGGATTTCGTGTTTTATCTAAATAGGTAGATGGAACCCTAAAAGATAAAACACGGCTTCTTCTTTTTTCGGACTTAAATAAAACGAGGTTTTGATTATTATGAACTACTAATTCTTATTCATTATTTATTATTTAATTGTGACGAAATAAACGGAATTATTCTAACCGGTGGGTGGTGTGAAATGGGAATATTCCGTGGATGTACATTGCGTGGCGCATTTTTAAACCGCGAATGTTAAGGCTCTACCCTTTGCGATGAGGACACGTGGCTATGATCTATTGCGTGGCGTGGAACACGTGCCGTAACAAGGTTGTCTACCCTGATTGCCTTGCCGTTTCGTCCTTGATTTGATTTTGATGATGATTCTAGGAAGTACGCTTATGTAAGGAAACACGTTGGGTTTTACCATCACAAGCTTTTAGACAATTTTTATTGTTAGAACATTGCGGAATATACTACAACAAAAGAAAAAAGAAATATTATTCTAATTCATCTTACTGACTACACCACGATCAATTATACTCTGTCTCATACAATTTTATTTTATTTTATTTTAATTCATACTTTTAACACGTTAAACAGAGACTAAATCCCATGAGCCTTGGGCCTAGGACTCTAAATTTTTTGGAATTTCAAAATTATATATATAATATTTTAACATTAAAATTTATATTTTGAAATAAAAACATATTTTTTTATATTAAATTGTATATATATAGTTTTTTAATATTAAAAATAAGATAAAAAGGTCCTTCTGTTTTTTTTTTTACACAAATGGCTATTTTCATTTAAATTATAATGTTTCATCTAGAGATATTTTTTATCATTTTACTTTAAATAGAAAAACTGAATATTATTTATTTTTCTAGGTTTTTGTACTTTTTTTACTATACAATCTTATTATAAATTATCTGAGAATTAAGACTATTTATTGACCTTTATAGTTTAATTTCAAATGTTATATATAAGATAAGATTAATACTTTTGAGGTTTCAGACTTATTAGCAATTTTTTCCACCATCCCTTTGTGTGTGTATATATATTGCATTTCTCTTTAGTTTTATTTAAATACATGGATTCAAATATGTGACAATATAAACATTAAAGAAGGGAACAACTGTGTTTTAATTATTTATCTTCTAAAATTTGCTTTAAATGCATAGCAATTAATTTAAAAAGTTACGGGTTATAATGACACAGTTCGTTTTAATTTAATAAACTTTTGAATATAATTAATATCAGATTTTCTTCAAAATTTAAGATTAACAGAAAAAAAAATTACGAAAAAAATTGAGTATTTTATGTAACATCTGAGAATAATAATTAATATTTAAATTTTTTTATTTCGTTTGAAAAAAAGGGTTCAAATAATTAATATCTAAAACATATTATTTTTTATTATTGGGATTAATATTTTCAAAATATTATTAAAATAAGTATCTTTTATTAAATTTGATGGACACATATACTTGTTTGTCACTCTATTCAAATGCCAAATTAAACGTTAAACTTATTAAGGTAGCCATATTTTCCTTCTAGTTTTTAATGCATTTAAATTATAAGAATTTTAAACTCGAGATCTCTACATAAATTGAAAAGTCCCACTAATTGATTTATGTATTTAATTGTGCGCGTGTACTGTGCGATAGACTTGGTATAAATTAATACTATTTTCCCTAAAAAGTATAATCAATTTAAATTACTCCTACCAACATTAGTCACAATGAAATATTTCTACATTGTTACAGTTTTTAACTAATTTAATTAATATTGTCTAAGTTATTTTTAATTTACATTTATAAATATTTTTAAATATGCTTATTAGGTTTATGCATTAAATTGTATGATAAATTTATAAAGGATGGTACTCAGTTCATTATATTATGTTAATAAACCACTTGAACACGTGCCTTTTTTTAAGCTCTAGTTTAAATCTACTTTTTGTTTCAAAACATTTAAGATAATACTAACTATTATTATATTATTATGTTGGCAAGGAATATTGTGTAAAGTTGTGAATCTTGGATAGTTTCCTACAAGTCAAGCTCCAATAAGAAATTTTGAGATTTTAATGTTTAAGTTAGAAAGAAAAAAGTGTGTAAAATTAATTAAGGTTAATTCTTTGTTCGGGCTTATATACATTACTTGTATGACTGTCTACCTAAGGTGGAACGTGATGATATACAAAGAAATCGTTAATAAAATAAATGTATTCCGTGTTTTCAAAACATGTAAGTATTGATCATTAATGAAAATAAAATAAGAAGAAGATGTTTTTTAAGATTTAAAATTATTCTTAATTATGCATTGATTAACCTTATTGTTTTGGGTCAGACTTTCTTTTTTTCAGGGAACGGTTACCTTTTATCGTTGCAGGAACATCACGCAACTCACAGCCATGTTTTCAAAGAACGGGCCTCCTTGATAAATGGCCAACCTACTCAAGGCAATTACTGCCTGCACCAAATTTGAGTATGAAAAGACGAAAATATCCTTAAATAAATTCGGGCTACATATAAAAATACATTTCAGATTTTTTTTTAAAAATGTTTTCGTTTTTTTTTTCAATAACGAATTTCTAATATTACGGATTTTTTTTTCTTTTTTTAGAATGTATTATTTTTAATTCTGAATTGTTATTTTTGAAAGCTTTTTTGGAAAAGTATATAGAGTGTAGATTCAAAAAAATATTGGGTGAAGAATTTGCCCCTACTCCAATAGTTATTGGCCTTTTTCAAAAATATTCTCCATACTATTATTTTGGGCAATTATTTTCTCCACCTTATCAAACTTGAATTTGTACCCAATTGTTTTTTTAAATGATGAAAATATCCTTAAATAAAAAGGGATTACAAATAAAAGTGTATTTTGGATTTTTTTAGAATATATTTTCAGATTTATTTTAACGTATTTTTTATATTATAAAATTACTTTTCGAAATGAAATTTTGATTTTTGAATTTTATTTTTGGATTTTAATTTCCAAAACATAATAGTCTATTCTAAATTTGCTTTTCTCAAATATATGTTTTCAGATTTTCATTTCCAAAATTAAGAGCATTTTTGGAAATTTAAAAATGTGTAAGATGTAGGTTCAAAAATGTTGGATGTATAAAGAATTTACCTTATTTTGGACCAAATAAAAAACTCAAGTATTCGTAACACTACAAGAAAATCATTTATTAAAAATCAAATTTAGAGACAAAAAATAATTAGTTGTTATAGTAACCAAATTAGAGACCATTTTGGAAACTAAAAAAAAATTGTTTCTAAATTAGTTTATAATTAACTACCAAAATTTTAATTATCAATTATTTAGATTCTAAATTTGGTAGAAAAAACTTAGTAACTAATTAGATATCAATTTAAAAACTATTTAACAATAATAGAAATTAATTTTAAAACAAAAAATTTTTGTAGTCTTCAAAATGGTCTCTAATTTTGTCACTATAACAACTAATTATTTTTTGTCTCTAAAATTAGTTTCTATTTAATGATTTTATTGTAGTGTACCCTAATCTAGAGATCAAACCAAAAATATGATATCATAATTTGATTCGGCTTAAAAAAGGTTGTTAGTGTGATTTGAGAAATTTTATGTCATTAATAAAAACAGTCTTTTACCCTTTTTGGATAAATAGTCAAGTTAATCCGTTCCCATAAATATGAAATGATATCAATCTAATACTTAAAAAATACTTAAAAGTAAAAAAATATATGTTTCAATTTGCTCCTTCTTGAAAGTTAGCACTTAAGCTAACTTGTTATACTATACGTGGATAAGGATAACACATAATAATGACTTGGTTTGAAACTTAGAGTCTTGTTAATGGTGTCTTGGATTTAGTCAACAACAACTACTCCCAGTATACTTTGACAAACTTCTTCATAAACACTCATTGGAGAAAAAAATAAAATGAATGTTTTCATAAGTTAAAATTAGTTCATGTTCAACTTACAAAATAAATATAAAAAAAACGAGAGAAGTTGTATACAATAGTTTCTATAAAATAGTTTATGTGTAAGCTAATTTTAATTTTTTTAGAAGCTCATTCAATTTTTTTTTTTCTTTCCTATAAGTCCTTGTAGAAAAGTTTGTCCGAACAACATAAAATACACTTTAATAGTTACGTAATCAAATAATGCAAATTTTTAGTTACACATATAAGATGCAAATTAAGATGTCCTATAAAAAAAAAATTAACTTGAGTGGAAGAAAATATAGTGGTTTTATAAGTATAATAAATAACATCTTCTCAATTCTTTTTTATATATTTGATTGGTTAAGAGAATCAGAAGAATAAGTCTTTAGTCTATGAGTAATTTTTTGTCTTGTCGAACTCTCAATAAAACAAAGTAAATGTTAGAACTTAAACGAAAATCTAAGGCGAAAAAACTAGTAATTTAGTTGGGAGAGGCTATACCGAAACCTGGAATTGGAATGGTTTTGAAAGAGTTGGGAGCCAAATAGCGTTGTCCATGTTTGCATTTGCGAATGCGCATATAATCATTGTTATTTCAACATTATGTATATCCATGCACAATCCATATATTATCGATTTTACACCAATAGTTTACAGAAGACGCCTCTGGTGGAGAGAAGAATTTTAATTTTGACAAACTTAAAGATGGATACTATTAGAAAACTTATATAAAAATATATAAATGGATGGAAAATTTATTTTATAAATTATTTTTGTAAGATTAAATTAAACTTGAAATCTATTTTTTATTATCTCTTTCTTTTATCCAGCTTATCCTATTATTTTTAAAAGTTTTTATTCAGGTTGTGTTGTCCTCCCTCCTCTCACCTTAACCTTAATGAATAACATTTCTTAAAGGAATTTTTGGTTATATCTAGTATTCCCCTAACTCAATCTAAACACATGAAGTCTAGTAAGGATATTAAAACCGGTATAAGAATCTAAACATATGAAGTCTAGTAAGGATATTAAAACTGGTAGGGTTTAGGGTATAAGAGATATTTAGATTTTATCAAGCAAACTTCGCTAACAAACAATTTAAACATAGATGTTGCATTTTGTGGGTGTGGGTGTGCATATTTTGATTGAAAGAAAGATGGAAGTAACAGTTGGGAAGGAAAGGGGTTGTAGGGTGGGACATAAAGAATGAGGGTGATAGGGGTGGATGAATGATAAGTAAATGATGGCAATGGCATGGGTGGGTGGTTAGGGAGGGAAGGGGTTTCTCTTATCTGTGTTGAATAAGCCCTAAGCGTATGGGAAGCATGCTGTTGTTGTTTTGTGGTGCTAGAAAACATGCAAAGACGTCAAAACGTGAAGGCCCGGGTGTTGGATGAGTTGGGCCCTAAAGGGAAGGGGAAGAGACGGCATGTGAGCACACTGCCCAGTGGGTTTTGTTTTGGGAGTTCCAATTTTGAATGGTAAGGTAAGGTAAGAGATAGATAGGGACAGTCAAAGCATTGGGATTTGGGAAATACCAAACTCCTATACCCTCTCAGTGCCCTGTGAAATACAAGGTAAGATGACACAGGGAGTTTTGTTGAAAGAAATGGCATGGGAGTTAGTGGGTGTGGGGTATGACCCTCCCTTCCTATGTCAGATAATTTATAAGCCACCCACCACACCATTCACACTCACACGCTCCTCCCGGTCTCCCCCCTGCATGCCACCTCTTTCCACCTTCAATTCTACTTCCCACATTCACCAACCTCCATGCTACTCACCTACAATCTCTACCCTCTATTATTTTTCTTCAGGTTTTTCTTTCATCTTATACCTACTTTTTTTCTGCAATCATTGGTCACTTTACTACTACTATTAGTACTGTCATCAATATAGCTTCGCCTCTCTATAAAACCACTTCTCTCTTTTCTATATATAAATCCTATAAGGAAAAAACCTTGTGTGTATCCATGTATAATCTACCAATCGGTACAAGTTAAAGATATTAAATACAGCATGCTTTTTGACCACAGTACGTACGTGTGTAATCTAGAAAGTGATACAAATTAAAGTGATTGGTTAGTGCATGCTTTCTCATTCTCACATAATGTGGTGAATCAATAGTATGTGCTTATTTTTTTCGTACAAAGCAGTGTCATTGACCAGACAATGAGGGTAAATTAATGTTTATTTTTTGCAGTGACAGATTTACACGATGCAGCTTTCATCAGGATAGTAGCTCCAAATTGAGTTGTTTGTTTTGGGATTTCGATCCTCTTTTTCTGCAGGGTAGAATACCTGAATATCTGCTCCAAATCCAACTATGCTCCCGTAAGATAATCTTAATAAAAGATAAGAATTCTTTTATTGCACGTACCCATTGAAATAAAGATATTGAAAGAGTGGCACAGATTCCTTCTGGCTATATATACTTTTTTTAATACCTGCGCTCTGTCATCTTCTTCCTCATCATCCATAGATAGCTATGTAGATGATTACGCAATAAGCCTGTTCTTGCTTAATTTCTATAAATTCTCTTCGTCATTGTTCTTATAGAGACCCAACTGTGGAGGCATTTCGAGGGTTCGGCACGCCTAGATTTTTTTATTATATAATAGTAGGTTAAATAAAATAAAGAAATATGTATAACAAATTATAATGGAAAAAACAATAAAGGTAATTCTTACATGTTTAATCAATAATTAAAATGAATGAGTTATAGGTGCACCAAATTATAAATTAAAGAAAGGATACAAGAGATTATAATAGACATAAGATAAGAAATTATTAAATTATTTATTTTATTACTTTTTTTAACAGATTAAAAAAAGAGATGAATTTTATCTTAAAAGCTATAGGATTTATTCTCTTATTACATTTTAAATATGGGATGTGACTAGTACATTTTTACATTTTTTATTTATAATTTTTTTAGTGAGTTACATGTTTCAAAATAAATTCAAAAGGGATACAAACATCCTTATAAATTGATGACAAACAAAATTTTATCCAAAAGATTTTACCAAATACAAGATGACACACTTAAAGATATACAAAGTAGTTTAATCATAGGAGACAACTTTAAAATTAAGGACATACAAGATGACAATATTAGTAACATGAGAAAAAATGTTTTGTGCCATTAGAAGACCATAAATGAGTTGCTCTCTTATTGTAGTCACACGACTTGACTATGATTCTTCAGATCTCAACTTAAACACCCAAAAAAAACAAATATGCAGACAAGTATTGAAGACGTGTTAATATAAGTAGTAGATGCTTTATATGAAGAAGATGGTGACAGAGAAGTGAAATGAGTGGAGATTTTGAGGGATGAATTGTTGAGATGAATAATAATAAGCATCTTCATATAGTGTTTTGTAATTAAAGATTTGCACGCATGGGCCAGGAGGCATCATCCGTACCTAACATTTCCTTTTATAAGGGTTACTTACAGACATGTACTGAGTTCCATATATAAATGTTCCAAGAGTTTTGCGCCACCCTTTCCTTTTCAAACTCTATTAATCATCTTCTCACCTTCACTCTCCATCGATACCATATCACCACTATGCTATCTATTTCCCACCCTTTTCACTCGTTAACATCAACTATGCTATCACATTTTTCTAATATATACTTCCTGCTATTCACAAACCAAAATGTATCAAACTTTGTCATATTTTCTATAAAGAAAAATGTGCTTGCAGGTGCTTAAAACCAACCAAAGTAAATGAGACTAGTTTTTTACAACTTAATTAAAATTCGAATTTTCTTTCAAGAGTGTCTATATTCAGTAAGTGATCATATTTCAAACATATGTTTTCAAATAAAGAGAAATTCTATGATAATCATGCAATTCAAAAATGAAAAATAAAAATATATTGAACATTCTTCCAGCTGAAAACAAATCGGAGTAAAAAGATAAAATGGAACTAAAAAATAGCAAATTCCTACAATGTACTAGAAGAACCTTCGAATAACCTCCGAACCTACAAACTCTTTGATCAAATACCTATCAATTCTTTTCCTTAAAATAAAAAAGTAGTTGTATATAATAGGTGGAAAAACCTTTGCTTTTTAAATGTGCTCAGCCAATAAATTTATTTCAAGGTGTATTTTCAAAAACAGTATTCTTACGTGTCCCATTCTGAATGTGTCCCAACTTAACCTACAAAGCTTAATATCTACACAAATAAAGTACTTGTAAATAATTAGTAATTCTACTTCCTTTTTTAAGATATTAATTAATTAGCTATATAACAAGGTCTACAAGATTAAATTTTGTACAAAAATGAGGAAAATAAGAACAAGCTGTTTTAGTTACGACAATGAAAATAATTTGTAAAAAAAATCCGACCTAAATGTGTGCAATTAGAATGAGAGGTCAAAATGGTACGTGGATTAAATTATATAAGGAGACTATGTCATTAGTTAATAATTTATGTCCAAAAACTTGTTCAGCTACCTACATATTACAACATTCTACAGACCGATAATTATATATATATATATATATATATATATATATATATATATATATATATATATATATATATATATATATATATATATATCAAACACCTGTCCAGAAATATGTATCTAGATCTTGGCAGGTGACCATCATTGAGGATTTTAATTATTGTTGTTGAGTATTCAATAAAAACGTACTATATATGTAGACTTATTAGACTTTGACTTATAAATAAGCATTTTTTATCTAATATATGGAGAAAAAAATATGTAAACAACTTAAAGAATTAAAACTTTTGTGAATTGGCGAAATGTAATATAAACAAATCAGTTTACCTCCGGATTCACAGAGTGTAGAAACATTAATTTAGCCTCAATTTTTTTAACTAATAAGGAATAATGAAAACAATGTAATTTTTATGAATGAATAAGGTGAATTAGAAAAAGGTTGGGAATAAAGTAGCTATAAAAACACAGACTATACGACAATAATACTAAGCTATTATTCATAATGCAAATGGGATCAGAATTCAGAAAGAGTGTGTGACGTATGAATATAACCTTTTTCTGCTCTTTCAAGCTATTTCTTCACACCCATCAGAGTTGCTTATCTTAATTAGTCTTCACTTCTACTTAAATTCTTGCAGTCCAAAATTCCACACCAATCAATTCTCCCGTAGATTATGTATCTACATTTGTTGGTGACCTAAGAGCAAATGATCCCTAGTGAGAGAGATTTGTGGACAGCTAGAGATAATCAGCACTATTTGACCATCACAATTCACCATTTTTTTAGTAAATTACGGCCTTTTAATTATTATAATTACTAGTATATACAATATGCATTATAGAACTAAATAAATAATAAAGTAAGTAGACATTGCTGCCATAGGTGTAAACAAAATAGTATAATATATTGTATTAATTAACAATTTATTGATATAAATATTATTAATATACTATTAATATAAACATCCCAAATTTATATCTATATTAACAGTCTCGATTATGTCAGTAATACGAACAAAAAAGTTATAAATTAAAAAGCTTGTTGGCAATGAACAAACGCATCAAGGGTTTTTTTCTTTAAGAGTTGCATTAATAACTCACAAAAATATTATCCGCATATTTGGTAATATTTGGTAACACGTACGTTTGTTATTGATGAATCCACGTTCAGCAGAAGCAATCTGCAAAAGAGTAAGTATGTTTTTTCTTCTTCTTGAAATATGAGTAGAAAAAAATGGTAAGGCTTGAGTTGGCACACACTGAGATTGAATTAATGTAAAAGTACTTATTTTCGCATATATATATATATATATATATATATATATATATATATATATATATATATATATATATATGTATATGTATATGTATATGTGTGTGTAAGCCTCCATTTTGGACTTATTTAGTTTTTCCAGCTGTGAATTTGAAAAAAGAAGAAAGAAAAGTAAGAGCACGTTAAATATTGCAGATAGACTTTATTGTCATTAACTGCAGAAAAAGCTTAGCATATAACATGAATGGGTAGCAAAGCATGGATCCATGGATGGTAGCTGGCTAGGTGTTTGAAAATAAATTGAAGAAAAAGGCATAGTTTGAATTTATCGTTTTCTTTGCACTGCTTCCGGGCTGGGAACAAAATGCATGTGGATGTTTATAATTTCGTTTTTGTGGTAATATGAGTCCAAGAAATGGGAAAGAGACGAAGAAGGATAGCAACATTACATAGCATGAGCAGAGCTCAGTACGTTTTGCGCAGAGGGGAAGACTTGCATAATTAAGTTTTGTAGTTAAGTGAACAAAGCCCCACTCACGGGGACAATAACTTACCTATCACATTTCACAAACTTCACCATTATGGCAGGGATGGACCATTCTGCTTCCTACTTCTTACCACTAAATTATTCTCCATAAACTATGCCTAAACAACACTATTAATGGATATCCACTTCCATGCACCATTCGTTTAACGTCTTTAGACCAATACAGTTAAGTTTACTTTACCATCTTTTCAAAACTTGCTTGCAACTTGGAGTAATCTTCATTCAAAGAGACACATGTTCTTCAGTTTACAGATATATTCATTCATACTATGTTTCTGGAATGCTAAATCTATGCACGTATGGCTTTGATGAACATCAACCAAAATAAATATGAATTATCCTTTTGGTGGATGCCATCTGAAACCTTGCAAATAAATATGGATGGCAGTGGAGTAAATCTAAGATGGAGACATGTTAACTCGATAAACCCAATATAGGTCAACATGGTACATTGATGAACCCAAGGTCTCTCCACGAATTCATATATGTAAGTTCTCTTTCCTTTCATCACAACATGTTATAGTAGTATTTAATTAGAACTCTTTAACATAAGAGTTTATTGGCACTTTTGGAGTAGGATTAGTCTTCATTTAATAATAAACTAAAACGTCCTCCTTATAAGCATTTTTCTGTAAACTTTAATAAGCAAAAGAAACCAGCGTACAGTCAATCAGAGAGATTAAAAAAATTAGTTTCATCTAACAATCAATTTTAATAATATAATAATATATATTAAGATTTTATATTAAAAAATAAATTAATACTTTTATCTTTAGTGATATCAAATGAATGTATTTTGTATTTTAATGGTGTCAAATTATCACCACTCTCATAGTAAATATAGACCCAGGTTGCAAAAAAACTCATTCATGAATATGTGTGATGCAGTTTCAGGTTTTAAAATAGGTTTAAGTATATATTAAATCTCTTTAAATATGGTCGAGTCCGAATTTTGTTATTTTAGATTATTCATAATTTTTATTATTTTTAATCTTTATTATTAAGTTAATGACACTTTTATCAAAAGGATTATGTGATATTGAACCATCATGTTTTTAATTTGACTGGATATTGGTGCATTTTGGAATAATAAAATTAATTTAATTGAATTTCAAAACTTGGTATAATTAAATTTAGTTTTCTTATTGAGGATTTAATAAAATTTAATAATATATTGATTTTTGAATGATTTTTTTAGTTAAAATGATTTAGACCTGGGTTTTAAGCAATACATGGTTGCAATTTAGTATTTTTAATCTTGTTAAAGAAGTTGAAATTGATAGAATGTTTTTCTTTTAGGTTTAAAAATTATTTGAATTGCTACGTAAAATTCTTTTTTACTATTCTTCCTCGAACTCGAACGATATTTTCCTAGGAATACAAAAGATAGATTGTTTGATATTTGTCTATATGGTTTCCATGCTCAAATAAAAATAAAATAGAAAACAACTATTATTTGAATGAAATATTCTACAATGAAATTGAGTTGTTTAAGCGATATTTTCAAAATGTTAATTTATTATTTAGTTGAATTATTTAAGGTATATGATGTTATAAATTTGAATGATGTTACGTTAATTCAAATGTAATTGAATTGTTAAAAAAATCCTATATGTATAAACACTTTTTCTAATGTATGTATTAGGTATATTTACTTATATAAAAGTACATGTAAGTATGGTTAATAGCAATATTTTAACTACATCAACTTTTCAAATCATGTAAATTAAGGCCTCAAACATTTATTATAAGTATAAACATACATGTCAGGATAAAGGATAAAGATTATCTTAAACTCATATTGACCTATATAAAAACTTACAACATATCAAGTAGTGCTATTCTCTCATATAAATATTTAAAAAAATATTATAAGTCTTCATAGTTGAATATTCTTTTATATATAAGGATTCATGTGTTTATTTATGATTAATGAAGAATTAAGAGTTTGAATTATTTATAGTTACATGTATATAACTTGATGTACCTGTTACATTTTAAATATTATTATTTTGATTTTGAAATTTATCTTTTTTTTTCTTTTTTTTTGAAAACCTTTTATAATTCCACATCATAAATGAATTAACTTAGAAGGGGTAAAAATATTAGTTTATTTATTTTAAATTTTTAATAGATGTTCAGATGCCTCGTTGTAATATTATTAATTTTATAAACCCTTTATCATTTGAGGATATTTTATATAGATAAAGTCTATGGTGGAGTGAAGTGTTACATATGGAATTTCTGATTAAATGGGATGTTATAATAAATAAACTAATTTTTAAATTTTTTTTTTCTATTAGAAAAGAGTTGACAATGGACATTTAGAATGATTTTTTAACCTCTAAAAAACGCAATAAAGGGACACTTTTCTAAACAGCAACAAAATGTCATTTATTGACAATTAAAAAGCTGTAACAAAAAAAAACCAGTAAAGTTAGTTTTGTGAAGCGTTTTACAACTCTATAGATTACACTACCACAAAACGTCAAACTTCAAAGAATCTCATCATTCATTTATGCACATCTCAGCACGAAAATTTAAATGCTGTGTCTCTCATTTTCTTTTTAAATACTTATATATACATATATATAATTTTATTTTTTTTCTTTTTGGAGAGAAGAGAATGATTTGCAGACAGATTTCTATCTCTTCAATTAAATAAATAACTTTTTATTTGTATTTAGCTATTTATTTATTTATTTTATCAATTTAATTATTTACTTCCATATTCTCTGACAAACACATGGTTCTTGACTAGAATTATCAGAGTCTGTATGTTTAAAATTTAGGGTGAATGATATAGTACATAATGAAGTAAATTGTAGGAAAATTGGCACTTAAGAATGGTGTATGCTATGGATGGATGTAGTGGAGCATCGAAAGTTGTGATGAGTGACCAAGTTTTCTGAGTTTTTTTTGAAAGAGAAATGGTCATGTTTGACCGGTCAAGCTATCACCCTAAGGATTGTTTCTTCTTCCAGACCCTCCGTTATGCTTTCTATTAAAAGCCCGGCCCGCTTCTTAGACTTCAGGTTCAGGGTAGGGTCCACACAGGCTTCATCCGACCCGACCCAGACTAAGCCCGATAGATTTTTTTGTTCTCCACGCGCCGCAAAAGCGCGCGTGATTGAGAGTGGCACTCAAAACGCAAAGACTTTATGGGTCAAACTGAAATAAAAACCTCATCATCCTCAACACTCACCCAACCCAACATCACACCTTGAACACCGAAACATAACAACAACAACACCCTCATTCACTCACTCTATCACTTCTTCCTCGGAACTAAATTCTCGCCTTTCTTACTAATCCTTATTGTCCAAGACAACATAATCAATGTTCCCAAACTGTAACCGCTACAACAGCTCTAAGATTTCCACCTAAATCGTAGTCTCATCTTTCTTCCTTAATTCTAAGCTCTTAGGTGAAGTGGCTTAATACTCAATCATATCATATAAAACACTTCAGCGACGACTTTTTTTGCATTGTTGTTCAATTGGGTCGTCGAGTCTCTTTTCAGTAAACTCTTTTTTTCCCCAAATGGATGATCTTTCGTCCAGCCTTCTATGCCAAGAAAGCGATGCGTATTTGGAAGAAGGAGGTGATGAATTAGAACACCAATTGGTTGGATCACGGCATGATTGTGGGGTTTCGGAGGATGAGTATGTGGAGATTTTGGTTGAGAGAGAGATCGTTCTTGGGTTCAGAATGGACGAAACTTTGGTGTTTGGTGACTGGATGAAGCGTGCACGCATGGAAGCAATCAATTGGATTCTCAAAGTTAGTCCAACGACCCATTTTACTTGTACTTTCGATTTAGCTTCATTAATGAAACTGCATTAGGAAACTCGATCTTGATTTTCTTTTGTTTCTTGCTTTTTAATTTTGTTGTTCATTAGACAAGAGCAACATTGGGTTTTTGCTTCGAAACGGCTTATTTGTCAGTCACATACTTCGATCGATTTCTTTCTAGACGGTCCATTGATGTATGTAAGCTAAAATGTTATGTTACTCTTCCAATTAATGACAGCATTGAATCTTTGATTGCTCTTCTTCATTGATCTTAATTATTCCTTACTTACCCTTTTTGTTGAATGCTTCATTTTTGTGCAGAGTGAAAAGTGTTGGGCAATTCAGTTGCTTTCAATTGCATGTCTCTCTCTGGCTGCAAAGATGGAGGAGTGCAATGTGCCAGCGCTATCAGAGTTCAAATTGGATGACTATTCGTTTGAGGGAAAAGTGATTCAGAAAATGGAGCTCTTGGTGCTCAGCACATTGGAGTGGAAAATGGGTATCATCACTCCCTTTGATTTTCTTTCCTATTTCATCACAAAGTTCTGCAAAGAATCCCCACCAAGTCCTACTTTTTCCAAGACCATGCAACTCATCTTTACCACAATGAAAGGTGAATCATAAGCACCGGACTTTCCTTTCTATCTTTTGGCTTTTAAATTAACTTTTTGACAAAAAAATTCAATGGTCCATACGCATTTAGCAGATATTTGTTCTCCTGTGCAGAGGTCAATTTAATGGATCAAAAACCATCAGTTATTGCAGCGGCTGCTACATTAGTGGCAATGGATCAAAAATTGACGATGGACGCGGTGGAGTTGAAGATGAGTTCAATTCCACAACATTGGCTTCTAGAACCTGTAAGTTCTGTGTTATTTTTTAAAACTAACCCCATAACATATAAGCTAATGGATACTCTGAATTAATTTTGGCCCTTTTTGTTTTTTGTTTTCTTCACAGAAAGATGTATTCGAGTACTACAATCTAATTCAAAGATTACATGAGGAAGATACCAAAAGAGACACGCACACGCCAATTGACGTGACTGACAGCTCTAGAGTTACTTCTTCCGCAGCAATGGCAAAGAGAAGAAGACTCACATTCAATGATGATGAAGGAAGTAGTCATGGGAAGGGACAGGGCTAGAAAAATCCATTTTTTAAATATTTTTTTAAGGTCTAATTATTTAATGTGAAGATTATGTATTGACATTCTTGATTAGTTCTAGCATTAATCTCAACCAGAGATAGATGAGTGAAAGTTAAACCCCCACGAGAAAGGTATTGATTGTTGCTGCAAGAAAAGTTGTTTAGTATTGATTTGGTGTCTTCCTCAGAAACCAGCAAGGCAAAAAGATGAAAAAGGAGGAAGCAAGAATAAAATTTGAAGGGTTTGGGATATATGTTAGTTGAAGTGTTCAAATCAAATCACCAGGTAAACAAAAAAAAGCCAGATGCTGATCTAGAAAGCTGCAGAATCAGAAACAGCCAGTTAGGACTTAGGCCATTACTTGTCTTCTTTTACCCTTATAATTTATTGTGATTTTTCTCCATTCTTACTGTTATTATTATTTTTTCTTTTTTGTTTTGGTTAATCTTTTTAACCTTCATTGCCTCTTCATAACGGATTTTGTTTTGTCATATCTCTTGCAATCTACCTTTTGATGCTTGGGATGCTTTGGTAATGTCTTGAAAAAGGCTGAAAGCGGGAAGGGAAAAACTCTGTTGGTGTGTTTGGGTGCATGGTCTATGTTGCATAATGGCCATCACAAAAGTTTTGTAAGGATGAATGTGATTGGATTTGTTTGAATGTCTGACTGCTTTAAAGGCGGGACCTACCCTTTTGCCTGCAAATTTTTACATGGCTTCGTTGTGTTCATGGGTCATGAAACCTCAGATAGTGTTTGTGGAATCAAAAGGATTTCTATGTTGATTATGCTTTGAAGCAACGAACTTTTGTACCCTGTCAGGTTTACTCTAACAACATCGTAACTTGGTGTACTCTTGTTTAGGATTGCACGACATTATTTACAGAGTAAAAGGAAAAAAAAAAATCTGAAACTAAATAAATTGGTGCCCCAAACGGTTTTGTCCAGAACAAGCTCTTCTCTCTTACTTGGTTGAGATAGAGAAGAATATTTGTGAATTCAACCACTTGTTTTTTGGAAAAAAATAGGATGCTTGCATGCAAAAGTTTGTTTTATTATTTCATTTATTTGATTATTAGTGGGAAAACTGTTAGAGCAAACTTTTTCTTAAACACTTACAGACTAATTTATATATAAAAGATATTTGGACAAACTTCTCCATAAATATTTTTATAAAAAAAATTAAAGGTGTTTTTTTTATGCAAGTTACGATTAATTTATTATTTAGAAAAGTAAAAGTTAATAAAATTTAAACGTTTCTATAAACTAGTTTATGGATAAACTGATTGGGCTTACAAAAATGTTTCTTTCATTTTTCTCTCTCTCCATAGAGTTCTTATGAAAAGTTTATAAAGAAAACCTATAGACCAATTTCTAGAAAATTTATTATATAATTTTTATTTTTAACTTGTATTAAATTGATAGTTAGTGTAGAAACTTATTTCTTTTTTTAAAGTACTTTAAAAAATGATCTAAACATAGCTTTATAAGACTTGAAATTGAGTCTTCTAAGATTTTGATAAGCCTGGAAGTATAGGGTGAGAGATCTTGGTGCTGATGCTTCCTCCCTTATCCACAGTTTTAGAACAAGGAATGATGAATATAGAAGTGTTGAAGGGTCAACTTGAAGTCCGTGAAAAATGATTGGTGTCAGCAGTCAAAGTAGTACTTGTACTGAACAAGCTACATAGGAGAAGTATCTTCATGGATGAGCCAAAATAAACTATTTATCATGCCTTCTTTTACTAACTCAAACAGAGATTGATTTGAGATGACACAGTATATACAAAAATCCCTGTAATGCGGCTTCAGTATGATATGACTATAAGTACAACACTTAACCGTGCCCACATGAAATTAACAGCCAAAATATCACAAACTTTAAAACAATAAAAATAGAATGCCTAATATTTAGCGTAGAAAACAAAATATATGGTTTCCGAAAAGAAGCTAGTCTTGTCCTATTTCCTATATATTAAAATAAAAACTCTATTCTTCATAGTTTTCGGTCTTAATTTACTCTTTCCATTAACCATCCATCAAAGCTTATTCGCCTATTTAATAAATAAAGTTACTTTGTTGATTGCAGGATGTAATTATTAACCCTATGTTTGGACTAAGAATGAAGGAAGCAAGAAAGGGTAAACATATTTAAATTTGCATTTGATGGTAACTTTTAAGACAACCTGTGTGTAGCCAGGTGAAAGCACAAACAGTCAAAGTAGATCTTGTAATGAGCTGTGTTGAAATTCTTTAACGGCTTCGTATTTTAGTTAGTTCAAGAATAAAATCTATAAAAATCTTAAACAGTCAATAATTTCAAACAATCAAATAATTTTGTTCCAACGGCCTCAGCACTGAAAATTATGAGTACCGATGAAAAGATATCAAACCTTTAGGAACTACAGCAGGAGCTGCCCAATTCACAGAACAAGGTACATTGTGCAGAACTAGAGCAAATGCAATTTTCTTATAACAGACCTACTGAACTCCCATCCATTGAGTACCTTAAGACTCCGAGAAGCCAAAGTTTGTATCTATAGCCACCACTGCTTCTTTAGGATTGAATGGAAGCACTTTATACTTCTGGGCACTGCCCTTCTGGTCTTCAAAAAATAATGGGCATCCACAAATTTTCCTGGCTAACTGCATAATCAAAATTAACTTTGATCAAACAGGGGAACCAACCTGCCAGAGATAATTTCGGATAAAGAGAAGGCATATCATTTCAAACACACTTAATAGAAAGAACTTCACTACTCCAGTCTATTGATGAGAATCTGTACACTTAATATATGCAAAAGTCAAGTTTTCTTTATTGATCCAGACCAATGAAAATATTCTCAAACTTCCAGATTTGTGATTTTTTTCCTTCTCATTAGGACAGACACCAAAACTGAAGCTACCCTGCCTGCTTCAAAGCTCGAGAACTTCCAGTTTAATTTCTCAAAAGTAACTCTACTAATTACACCACTAATTTATTCAGCAAACTGGAGTCTAAAATGCGTAGAAATACAAGTTGCTTTCACAATTACTATGAGCTACGAGGAAAAAGTTATTGCATAAATCTTCTTTTGCATTTTAATTTGATACCATACTCATTCACGAAGAATTCAGCGTGACTGAAAATCATAATTGGAAATATCAGAAGCTTTGATCTCCAATCTCATTACCTAGAAGAATCCAACCAGGATAAGCTCCTTCATTTGATCTGTTGATAGTCATGATAACTAAAAGCTTAAACTATTATTATGATCTTGGTCTAGCCGAAAAAACGCAATTTAAACATAAGAAGCAATCAATTATCTAACAAAGACGCATCAAGAAAATGCACTAGCCTTTTGCAAATTCGTCAATTCTATGACTTAGAGACTAAATAGAAAGAAATTGAGGGTGGACGTCCCTGCTACTGTTGCCATAATAATAAAAATAATAAGATACTGAAGCAAACAGAAATTAGAATCTCTATACTGCAAACTCACGTTGTTATATACAATGTTTTAAGTTACTTAAAATAAATTAGTTTAATTTGACGACAATAATGCAAAATGTATAATTTTTGTACTTTGACACCAGGAACAAATACCGAATCTAGCTTCTTATTTGTCAGCTTATGGAAACTTCATGCATATAAAACAGTTTGTTTGATAGGTGTCTTTTAAGAGACTAGGAGCAAAAAAGACCCTTGATTTACGAGTGAGAACAGGGATTGTACCTAATTTGTCGGCATTGATTTTAGACAGATCCCACGGGGATCATCTTTAGAGCCGCTGCAATTGGCATGCCAAAGACTCCAAATAGAACGCTACCGAACCACTGCTTCAAACTAAGTGGAGATGTGTTTGCATAGGTGCCCAAAAATTCAACAATAATAATTTGGAAGACCACAGTGCAAGTGAGCACAGCTACGAACACATAATTCTTCAATATACCTTCAAACACATTTATCCTCTCCATATCTCTGGAGCTAATCTCATTGAAAGCCTACCAATATATAACCATAAAAAGCATAATCAGAAGGTATTACAGTCAGAACATTTTATTAAGGAAATTTCACTCCTCGTACACTCAATTCAACATTTAGAAAAATATTTGACCATAGTATTTTTAATATTTCAAAGAAAGAAGTCAGGGCATTGGTTTTGCAAAAATATTGAGAATATTTTACAGTTGACAGGAAAAAAATATTTCTATTACGTATTAACAAGAAAAATAAATAATAGCAAAAGAAGTCAGTAACTAAAAAAAGAAGTCTTCAAAGCCGGGCAGAATTTTCAATTAATATAACTTCTGCCCATTCAATTTCAGGACCATATCAGAGGAAAGAAAGACAGAAACTTAGATAGTCCAATGCGGCGATGGTTTTAAATTTACCTGACAGAATACGAATGAGTTGAAAATAAGTGTATTCAGTATCATATCAGAATCTGGGCCATGAATATGAAATGCTGCTTTTCCTCTGGTCTGTAGGAACCATATCACGACAAATTGATATATAGACTGCCCCAAGATATTCCTCCACATGACATTACTGATGAAGTTTCCTTTCCTACCAACAGGTGGTCTTTTCATCAACTCATCATTAGGTGGTTCAGTGGCAAGTGCAAGTGCTCCAAGAGTGTCCATAATCATGTTGACCCAAAGAAGTTGAACAGCAGTGAGAGGAGCATTTCCTAGTAATTCATATATGAAAAGGGGAAATGAGACAAAAAAGTAATAAATTACTTCAAAAAATAAAAGGAAAATTTTGATCAGGAAGATAAAGGCGGGCAGCATCATGATTACCAGTCAAACAGGCAGAAGAGAAATTAACGATCAAAGCAACTACATTAACAGTTAGCTGAAACTGCACAAATTTCTGAATGTTTATGTAGACCGAGCGGCCCCATTTGGCTACGGTCACAATAGTGGAAAAGTTATCATCTAGAATTATTACGTCAGCACTTTCTTTTGCTACCTGAAATTGATCAAATAAAAAAGTTTACAAAATATATCATCAAGTACAATTCAGCATAATGATTCCAAAGATCAAGACCCTCCACTAGCAACCAATGAATCGTTCAGGAATTCAGATAAGAAGTATTAAAAATACGTAGCAAAGCATTTGGTTCAGCTTCTTTTAAGGAAATAACAGCTTCTTTATCAACTCCCTGAACTAGATTTAAAAAAAAATATTATTTCGGAAAATTAGGCTAAAACGAACATGGAAGTCATAAGCACTTTAAATATAGTAATACATATTAGAGAACTCAAACAACATTTCTCCCAAAACATTCAAGTTGCAATTGGAAATAAAGACGATGAAACATACCCGCTAAATCCAATTACCTAATTCCCCATGAAAAGAAGAAGCAAAAATAACATCTCACTCATACAAAACCATTCATGCTTATAAATTAAATAAAGACTTTAACTAAGACAAGATCCACAAGAGTTGTTTTGGCATACCTCAGTTCCCGCAATGCCCATTGCAAGTCCAATATCTGCTTCATGAAGTGCTGGAGCATCATTTGTTCCATCACCAGTAACTGAAACAACCTCTTGAAATGTTGTCCTCAAGTGTTTCACCAGGGTATGCTTATCCATTGGAGAAGATCGGGCCATTACCTGCAGATATAGACATCACATAATTGTAGAGGAATTTCTTCTTGGAGAAGAGTAAGGTAGGACCCCAAACTGTTACATTCAATGTTCAACATTCACCCAGTGTATTCTAATGGTCCATCACTGGCATCCCTTTGTTACCAAAAAAAATAGTTTTTGGCATACTATTTTCATTAACGGCTTAGTAGTAGAAATATCGAAATGAACTTGGCCTGATGGACTGATTGGAAAAACCCGTAACATAAGTCATGCCAGGTAAAAAATAGCGGACCTTTTATTCTTGCACCCAATCAAATTTAAACCTCCACCTATCACTGATATGAAATGATAAAAATGTCCTCTTTAGTTTTTAAATAGGGGTGCAGGGTGCATGTTATAATGTATTCCAGATTTAGTATTCCAGAATAAATTCCAGATTTGGATTTCCATAACACCTTTCTAGATTAGGCTTTCTGGAACATTTTTTTAGAATAGTCTTTCCAGATTAGGATTTTGTTTTCTAGAATCCCTTTTTCAGATTGTATTATTTGTATTTCGAATTTGCCTTTCGAAATGAGATTTTGATTTTCCAGTTCTATTCCAAAATTTCATTCCTGGAAGTCAAAACAACCTATTTCAGGTTTTCTTCTTTGGAATGCATTTCTGAATTCCAGATTTCCAATTCCAGAATACACGGAAACGTGTAAGGGCAATTCTGAAATTTCAGAAATTGAGAGGGTGCAGGAAGCAAAAGCCAAAATATCGTGACCTAAACCGAATCATACCATTTTTAGCCCAGCCTGTTTAGCTCATAGACTACAGACATCTAGGCTTATGAGCGATCCCGTTTATAAAATAATAACTATATTGAAAAAATAAAAGTAATATGCAACTAAAATTAAAATTAATTTTATTAATATGAATTTTAAAAATACACTTTTTTAATTTTATTTTTATTTTTTTAAAGTGGACCAAAATTATCTGATGGGTGACATTGGGTCAGATTCGGCCTGAAATTTGCAGGCAATTTAGAATACAGTCCGCGCTAGCACAAATTTGTTAGGTGGTCCGTCAGGATGGACCAAGCCGCACGTTGTGTCACCTCTACTTAGTAACCTAGTATCAAGTGTTTTTTGTATTGGCTACCACTAAAATGCACTTTGATTAAGGTAATTTTGTAAAATAGGATAATAGGTAAAATTGGATTTCACCATAAAAGGCATATACATGATACCTAATCTTATATTTTGTTTTAAAATGCATGAAATCTTATAATTTTTGTAAATCCATAAAATCGTTTCAAATCTTATGATTTTATATTTTAATATTTTATAAATCCTTAAGATCCAAATTATAAAATCATACGCAAATAAAAGTCTTTCAAAAAACAATTACATTCTAACAAAATCTTTTAAATTCTATAAGACATTTTTATGTAAATTTTTTTTTAAAATCCCAATTCAATACACCCCCTTGGTAGATGACATATTTAAATTATTATACTGCAATTTACAGCATATATATAATGCAGAACCATAATTTTGCATAGGCTGTAAAAGAAATATCAAACTTCAAATGGGAAATTTTTATGAATTATTCTTTTATGATATTGGCATGGTCATAGCAACCTCTATCTAGACTTTTTCAAGTCCAGGACAGGAAGCGAGAACCAACAAAAATCGATTAAATGACATGTACGCACCTGAATCTTCGGAATGATGTCAAGCAATTCCTCCTCAGTCTTCTCACGAAACTCAGGGCCTTCAATTGCAATACCATCCGTTAAAATTCCACATTCTCTAGCAATAGCCTTTGCTGTATTTATGTTATCTCCAGTAACCATTCTAACAACAATACCAGCTGACCTACAAATGGCAACGGACTCTCGAACACCAGGGCGAACTGGATCTTTAATACCCACAATTCCTATACAGGTATAACCCCTAGTAGGAATAGGAGTTCCAACAGAAAATTCATCATCAATATCCACGTAAGCAAGGCAAAGTGTTCGGAGAGCTTCACCAGCAAATGTTTCAATCATATTATTCATGTGATTGATGGAGTCTTCATTGAGTGGAACAACCTCGCCATTTGAGTCCACAACTTTGTCACATGCAGCTAGAACTATTTCAGAGGCACCTTTACAATGTGCTCTGAAACCACCATCCGGAAGCTGTAAAACCACCCCCATGCGCTTCTTTATAGAATTAAACGGCTCAACTTTCACAAGTTTTGACCTTTGTCGTTCCTTTACGAAATCACCACTAAGTGACAATCCAAATTCTAAAAGTGCAGTCTCAGTTGGTGATCCCAGAATTTCAATCTTCTCATCTTTGTTTTTTACAACCTCTCCTCCCGTGTTGTTAAATATTGATTCAAGTAGAATTGCTAGAGAAGAATCATGAATATCTGATGAGAAATCAGAAGAGACCTTAGAACTGTTTACTTCTTTAATCTTCCCACATATGTAAGCTTTTACAACAGTCATATGGTTAGTAGTTAGTGTGCCAGTCTTGTCACTGCAGATGGTAGTGGCAGATCCCATTGTCTCACAAGCAGCCAAGTGACGAACAAGTGCCTTATCGTTCATCATCTTTTTCATTGCAAAAGCAAGGCTTAATGTTACTGCTAAAGGTAAGCCTTCAGGAACAGCAACAACAACAATAGTAACAGCAATAGCAAAGAATTCCACAATTTCCATTGCATCATCACCAGACCATGTCCACTGGGATCCTTCTCGCAGCTTGCGGCTAAATAGCCCTTGGACCAACACAGAAAAGGTCACAACTGCAAAAAAGAGGCCTATTTTCCCAATAATAGTAGCAACACCATTGAGTTTTACCTGCAAAGGTGTTTCATCATCTCCCCCTTCACTTAGAGTAGCCATTAGTTTACCCCACTGGGTCCTCATTCCAACAGTAGTCACAAGCATCTTGCATGATCCATCTTGGACTTTGGTTCCAGACAGCAGAAAGGGATTAAGTTCACCAACATTCACTGGTTCACTTTCCCCTGTCAAGCTTGATTCATTTATTAACACAGAGAAACCAGACACAAAAAGCCCATCTGCAGGGACCTGATCTCCAATGTTTAGATGGACAATGTCACCAGGAAGCAGATCATATATTGAAAGCTTCTGCCTACAACCATTTCTCGTGACCTGAACTGTAATTTTCTTCTTCTCTTTATCTAGATCCTTAAACTGCAGTGATTGTCTGTAATCACTTGTGGCAGTGACAAACACTACAAGCAATATACTAGCAACAATACCAATTCCATCCTGTGCACCCTTGGGCCACCCTTCCATTACTATACCAACCACCAAAGAGACCAAGGCACAGACAGCAAGTATCATCAGGGTTGTATCTTGAAGGGCTTCCCATACAAAAACCCAAAATCCGCGGGCTGGACTTTCAGCAAATTTATTAACTCCATAAATTTCTTTTCTCTGATTGAGCAAGTGCTCAGATGTTGATATCCCATCATCAACTGAGGTATTGAGTTTGTTTGTGATACCCTCAACCCCACCATGAATTTTTAACTTCTTCACATCACGTCCCTCAACAATTGATCCCAACTCATCAGCACAAATTTCAAACCCCGCAGTTTTAACTTCGTCTGGTACAGTGTACTCAGTTGACAAATTTAGACCTGGGGAAGTAAAGACTTGCTTATTGTCTTAAAAAGTTAAACTTTCACAAAAAATCTGAAGAGCGTACCAGTTGAATTCCTTACCATGAATAAACTGAAGAGCAGCTTGTGAAACCAACACTGCAACTCTGAATTTCTCCTGTAACGTATAGGGGAGGAAGGGAAATTAAGAGATGATGGAATTAAGCTATTACAGTAATCTTGGGATGCACCAAGGCAGTGAGGGGACACATATTCCAATCCTTCCAAGACTTGTTTTCTTATTCAAATTCAGAAAATTCATATATTGGAATTCAGAGTTTTACATGCCCAGACTTAAGTATGAATGCTGAAGTATGTAGAGAATAACTGGCAATGCAAGTTTGAGAAAATGGGCAATTTATCACCTATAATATAAATTCCCCCTAAGCATCAAGGATAGGTAATTCTTGAACTGAAGATTGTACTTTATAGTTATTCACTGTCATTTGATTATTATTTATTACCCTAAAATTAAAAGTGATGACATAGCCCCAAAACCAAAAAGATAGACAACATAGGCTAGTCTTAAAACCGTAGACAGAAAGAAAAGGAAAGGAGTGAAATTTTGAAATAAAATGGACCCATGTAAATACAATGTTTAGACCTAAAACAAACATTCATTCCATTTCCCAGTTTTGCAAACAAAAGGATGCGGGGAAAATAAGTTGGAAGTTTTCAAGTAATTCACATTCTAGTTAAAAGGATTCTGTATCTCAGTCCAACCAAGCAGAACAGCGAAACATAGGAAATGTCATAAGTGCGTGGCAAAGATGATAATATCCACGACCATTCCATCAGAACTACCACAAACATCAACTCCTAATTTCTGGAACAAAGTAACCAGTGCTCTCTCTGCTGGTGCTGAAGTAAAATTATTTGAAGGAAAATCATTAATCTCCGATCATTCCACTTACCAAAAAATGCCTGGCTCAACTCAAACCATATCAGATTTCACCTTTACAGACTAACAGTAAACAATTACCATTAAAGAATTAAAAATAAAATAAACATATTCAGATTCCTGGACACAAAACGCCGAAAGAAGAAGTGAAAGTGTATTTTGTTCTGACTTGTCTTGATCTGGCAGGAAAAAACGTATAGGAAAATGGAGGTAACAAAAAAACAAAGAAGAAACCTGATTAGAGCGTCTGATAGCTTCAGCCTCAAATCGCTTGGAGAGGTTAGCAGTAAAACGAAACCTCCTCTTGTGGTTCTTAACAAGCCAACAAGCCTTCCTCCATCTCTGAAGCGCTTCCTCCGACGAGTTTTTGGCCTTCACATCTCCAAAATTCTCATTCAGGTAACTCTCCATCTATCTACTCTCTTCCTTTCCACAAAACCTTGCTCTTAGCTCACTCAACAATAACAAAAGGTTTTTGTAACGAATAACCGTTGGTGTAGAAGCAGGAAAAAAGCAGAAAAAAATCTGCGGAGAGAGTAAGGTACTTTTGTTCAAAGACACAGCACAAAAGCTTCTAAGTGAGGAAATCTTGTATTCTATTCTATGGATTTGAAAAAGAAGAAGAAGAATCTGAGACAAGGCCAAACAGAACAAAGCAATCGTCAACTTCACTAACCCACGCTTTACTCTCCCACAACACAAATAGTGTGACCCATGTAAAATTAAATCAAATTAAAAATAAGTTTATTATAATATATTATATGCAGATCTGCATCCACCCGTAATAAAATACTTAAATATGTTTAGTTTGTTCATTATTTTTTACAAAATAATCAGCAATTAAATTCTTATTAAAAACATTTTTTTACGTTTACATCATGAATGGTTTCTTTTTCAATAAAAAATGTTTTGCTTTGAAGTTTCAAATACTTTTCTTTAGGACCGTTGCAAATACTTAAAAATTAAAATTGATGTTAACATTTGCTAATAATTATGGTAAAAATAGTTATTAATAATGCAAGAATGCGAAACCTAACAGTCTGACACTGCCAATATAACCGAACCTAACTTGTACTTTTTCATAGATAAACATTAATAATCTACACCTGATAAAATAAGAAAAATATCTTTTTCATTCCTTCCTTACAGTAATGAAACACGTTCTTAACGTTAAAATAACTTTTTAGATATCAAATAAAATTATATATTTAATTAGTTATTTGCAATTTAAATACTCTTAATATTATCATTAAATTAAAAAAATTATTTTTTTAAATATTTTCTTTTTTCTACTTTAAAATAAATGAAGGTAACAATATTCACGATTAAAAAGGTGTTTCACACACTACCATTAGCAATATTTGTAACTCG
This sequence comes from Phaseolus lunatus, assembly GCA_013389735.1. NCBI lineage: Eukaryota > Viridiplantae > Streptophyta > Magnoliopsida > Fabales > Fabaceae > Phaseolus > Phaseolus lunatus. The sequence continues at coordinate 3,727,481 of CM023865.1, read as the reverse complement.
ATTTACTTTAATTTTTTTTATTCAAAATTCACCTAAATTAAATATTAAAAAATAAAATTTGATTTTAGTTTGAAATAAAATAAAATTTAAATCAAATCAAATTAATATTTACAGTTTGACATGGATACATTCTTTTTATTACTATAAAATAGTAAAAAATCAGCAGTGAAGAAATATGTTCTACCTTTTTTACTCATAATTATTATCATTTCAAAATCTTAACTTTATTACAAATTCATTCTTAAAATTTGATAAATATAAATTTATTATAAATTAAATACATAAAACAAGCCACAAAATCAAGTATATTTATTACGTGTTGGTCAATTATAAATATGTAATATTATATATAAATACAATACTAATAAAAGTAACATTGTATTTATACATAAGTATTTTAGAAATATTAAATGTATATCTTTGTATACTTTGTCATACTTAATTTTAAAATATAATTAAAAAATAAAATATTTATTCCAAAAGAAAACCTTTATATAATGTTATATACTATTATAAATATAAATATATTATAATCACAAAACAGTCAAATTATAACATTTAAGAAACGCCACATGTTTCCTAGTTATTAACTAATTTTAAATATAACATATATTTAAATATAATATTAAAAATTAAAAAATTATTCTTACAAATCAGTTTTATTTAATTTCAGTTCTCTGAAATATTATTTTTAAATTGTGTGATTTTTAAACTGAATGTGAGTTGTGATGTTTAATTTAATAACGAAAATGCGTGGTGTTATGAGCTGATGGGCCTTGCTTATCCTGTTGGGAACAGTTTCCCGCGGACATGTTTGGTTACTGGAATTTGATGTCCGCACGTTAGAATAAGCCTTTCGGACAGCGCATTCCATGTCAGACATGGGACCCTCGCTTAACTTTTTTTTATTTTTCAATTATATTATTCCACAAACTATGACTATACAGATGCTGACAAAACTGTAACACATGTAAACAAAAAAATAAAGTGGAATACGGTATATCAATAATCTCTTTTTTTATATCTGTAATATTGGGAGATTAAACTATTTAAATTATATTTAAAAAAGTAGACATAATGGAATATTACTAATGTCAAGGGAGAAACAGTATGTATTATTTATTTTAAAACAATGAATTCCATTTTATTTTTTAAAATGTTAAGGGTGAAAAATGTATTAACTCGGTTAATATTGGAATGACAATAAATATTTAATATTTGAAAATTAAAAGATAAATAAATACGTAAAGAACTGAATTAAGAAGTAAACTAAAAACTAAAGTACAACAAAATGTTATTACTCTTTTCTTTTTATCTGATCAAGAAAAGTATATGCATAGTTAGATACACACTGACCATGCAAAACACGCCAAAAAGTATAATATGCTTATTTCTACGTTTCACTATCTCTATTCTCACAAAAGATACAAAAGATGGAGAAGGGTTGAGTTTAAAATTCACAAGTTTATATATCTTGAAAAAAAAAAATCATCATTGTTGTGTTTTACAATTTCAATTTTTTTACATGCAATTTCTTCGACAACACACTTTCATTTTTTATTTATTTTTCATCTACTTTAATTTTTTTCTGAACCTAATGGAGCATTAGTATTTAAGTCATTTTCAATACAAATGGATGCAATAAAATATAATTAAAGGCCTACCCAAGAATAATGTAGTTAGTTGTAACATGCACATCTAAGCTATGGAGTCTTTCAAGGGTTGCAGTTAGCTTTGATTACATGAAAGTTCAATTTGACATTTTATTTTCTAATTTTATTTATTTATTAAGAAAGATATTTTTATATGCTTTTCATTTCAAAAGTTTAGTATGGCATTAATTATATAGTCATCATCTTAATAATAAATTTATCTTCTTAGTAAGAGTGAAATTGTTTCTTAATTAATTAATTAATTTTTATTTAATTGAAAGTATATAAAAGTTAAACTCTTCTGTTTAATTGAAAGTCTCGAATTCTGAATATCTAAACGTTTTCTTAAACCGAATGTCTTATTTAATCTAACCTGGGCCTGCATGTAACGTGAACCAGGGTCAAATATTTCGGGCCAGTTACTTTTACTTATGTATTTTCATTCATTGACGTTTTTTTTCTTGCTTTTATGTGAAAGGTCTATTTATCCTAAATAAATTTATATTTTAAATTATAGAATTTAAAATGTGTGTTTTTTAAACTTCATAACGAAGTCTACAATTCGGTATATAAAATTCTATAATTTGAAATATAACTTTATATTTTGAATGGTTGAATTAAAAATATATTTTTGAGTCTTAAAAATATCTTTCAAAATTTATAATTTTGAATTGTATAATTTGAAAGATTAAAAATATCTTTCAAATTTTATAGATTAAAATATATTTTATATTCTGAATTCTATCTATAATCTAGAGAGTAGTTTTGGAATTAAAAAAATTAAAAAGTAATTTTAGAATTAAAATAACTATGGAGTTGTGGAAAGAAAACTGCTCATTCATAATCACAAGGGAATGCCTGAATTATAATTATTTCATGTTTTATAATACATTAGAAACAAATTATGATTCTTATTATTGTGCAAAATTAGAAATACGTTAAACAATGCAAGGTTTAAAGAAACTGTTTGAATAAAGAACAATGTTTGTACGTTTTATTTTCCACTTTGTAACCTTGTTAAGTAAAATCTATAATTAATATTATTATTTTTAAAAATATTATTTGTAATTTTTACAATGATTTCGCCAAATCCAATTCACCTAAACTTTCATGTATAAAAAATATTATTCACATTACATTATTTAATTGCTTAACATACTATGTTTACTTATTTAAATAAGAACTTTTCACATTCAAATTAATACCTGCAATGCATGAATATTATAACTAATGTTGCATGGACAAAATTTATTTATTTTGTACTTTCACATTAATTTTTGTTTGTTTCTCTTCAATTATTATTGCCTTACTAACAAAACATGTATACAGAGAATTAACATCAAATTGTTTTAGTTTGAAATTAATGTTTTGGATTTTGATCGGATAATTAAATATGCAAACATTTATCAACATCAAGCAAATTAGTATTTTAACGTGATTCCAATTCATCTAATATGGATCAAATACCAAATCTAGTATTTGTTGATTTAAGAGGAATTTTGACACATAATGCAATCTAAATGACAATTATTTAGTTTTGAAAATATGACATTCTTCTCATCACTCAAACACTCTTGAAATCCTAAGATTTTAAATGCTTAAATTTACTCCTAAATTAATTTTCAATTGACACATATTATCACCTTTATACAACAATTTTTTTTTTTAATTCAGTTTGTCTTCTTAAAAAGTGAAACTAAATTATAATTTGTTATAACTATGAGAATAAATTAAAAAGAAAAAAAAAATTGTGGGGGTGAAATAAGTCGTTAACCTTAAGTACAATAAAATTATTTTAAAATAAAGAAATAGTTATTAAAAGCATGTAATGTTTGTATTATCTTAAATACAAACATTTAAAGAAAAGAAAAAGTAGCGAGTGAAGTTTAGAAATTTAACGGTGTCCAACAGATGCATTAAAAAAATTCCACTTCAACGCGTTCTATGGATGTGTTTTGTTTCATCTTGACACCTTCTCAAGAAAAAGTCAAAAAGAGAAAAATACTTTTGTTTTCTATTCTTAATTTATTTTTTGTTATTGTAGTTTTGTATTAAAAATAAAATAAAATACTGAACATAGATTTGATTACTTTAACTTTGAATTAGGGATGAGATAAGTATATACTATATCACCGTTAAATGCAATTTAAGAATTTAATATCCAAATACTAAACCTCAAACTATATATATAATTAATTAATTTTTCAGTCATAACATTATGTGAAAGTTAAATTTTCCACAGTGCATAATATTTTTTAAAATCACTATGTCTTAAAATAAAACCTAAATAAAAAAACCCACTTGCCTTTTGATTTCCGTCTTTTAATTTCCACGAGAATGTTGACTTGTTCATGTCAAACTTCAAATTGCTGCTTGTTATTTTTTCGGTTGTCTCTTGTTTTAACTTCTCTAATGTATCAAAAATAAAAACTTAACTTATCTTTGTATACTGATTCAAAGTTTCAACATCAAATCATCATTAAATTTCTTTGAAACCCAAAATCACTAAAATTATGGTCTAGTTAATCAACACACGGAATGAAAATAAAATTATGTAACATTTTGTATTTATCTTTATGTAAAATTTTACCAATCCTATTGATTTCTTCTCCACCTTAATTATCTTCCCTAACTAGGATTAGTTTTAATACATTATAAACTAATTAATACATGAAATTAATATTGTTGGAAAAGTAAAATAGACAACAACAAAAAGTTATGAAAAAGTTATAAAATAAATAAACATAAGGATCGACTTTAATAAAATATTGAATGTTTCATATATTTTTAAGAGTGGCTTATACTTACTGTTTCATAATTTATTCCAATATTGTATGGATTAAGTTGACCATCATCATAAATTTAAAAGTTCTAACTTCTAATAAAGTTACAATGATTTATGGTAAGTTGGTAGACCCGTGCCACATGGGGCTAGGGGTATTGACCCCTGAATTTATTAATTTATATATATGATATGTAATATATTAATATTAAAATATTTTTTTATTATTATTATTATTATTGTGAAGATAATTATTTTTAAGTTTGTTTGCATAAATACACTATTTCCCTTTTATAGTTTTTCAGGTAGAGATAATTACTACTATTTCATTTGAAAATAAAATATGCGAAAATAATTTATTTTTAAGGTTTTTTAAGTCTTTCCTTTGTATTATATAATTTTATTATGAATGATGTGTGAATGAATGATTATTTACTAATATTTTTTGTCAATATACAAACCTTAAAGAAAACAATGATCGTTTTTAATTATAAAATTTTCTTTTAATGCATATCAATCAATTTCATATCAATTACAGGGTTACTGATTATTGTCTAAAGAATAAAAAATATTAATTATTTTAATTTAATAAATTTAAAGAATATGATTAATATAAAATTTTCTAAAAAAATAGGATTAACAGACACAAATTTATGAATATATTCTTTATGTATGAAACTAGTAATTAATATTTACAATCTTGAATTTCATTTGAAAACTTTATTCATCTTATAATTAATATCCAAAGCATTAATTTGATTATTGAGATTAACACTTTCAATATTTTATTAAAATAAATACTGTTTTCATAAAATTTGGAAGATATTTTGTTCGACAAAATTAGCCCTCTTAAATATATGTTTCTGGTTCCGTCCCTTCTTCCAATGTATGTTTTTTTTAAATAAATATTTTGTTGTTCAAATATATAAAATAGTAGAAAACATAATTTTTAAGATATGATTTCATTTGTAGTATTAATGTAATTATTTTGTATAAAATTTGAAAAGCATGGTAAGATATGAATTAGCAAAAGGAAAATATGTGAGGGAAAGAGTGAAGAAAAAGAAAGCAGAAGGGTGGCATGATTTAGATCACAGAATGAGAAAGCTTGTTGGTTACAGAGAATCTACATATTTGTTTGTTGGATGGTGGTGGTGTGGTAGGGTTTATGCTGACATTTCCTAGGTACGAGCAGCGCCATCGCCGGATCTTGGTTGCCGTAAAAGCTCTATTAGTTTCTGGGCCTGTTCCCACGTACACCAATAACAAACAAATAAGGCAGAACGTGATATAATATCCTATGACTTTACAACAAAATATAATATAATAATGGTTATAAATTTGGAGTGTAAAAAAAGTTGTTAATTAATAGAAAATAAAAAAAGTGATGCATGGAGAGGGTAACCTTGTGTCGGGGGCGATTGGAGTGGGAGTGTGATTGTGAGAAAGCAACGAGGGGTGGAATGGCTCCTTCGCGGGCCACCATAGTACGATACACCCAACTCTCCTCGCAAATCTTCAATAGAACCCCAACCGCGATCTCCTTCTGCCTCTGCGTCCCCACCTCCACTATCTCCACCAGCACCGGAATCCCCCCTTCATCAACCAGCGCCGCCCTCCCCTCCGCCACCCCAACCACCACGCTCACCACGTACACCGCCTTGTCCACCATGCTCGACCCCAAGTCCGCCATCAGCTCCACCAGCGCCCTCATAACCCCCGCCCTCACCGCCCTCACCTTGTTCTCCTTCGCCGAACACATCGCGTAGAGCGCCGTCGCCGCGTCCTTCTTCCCGCGCAACCCCCCACCTTCTAGAAGCTTCACCAGAGGCGGAATTGCCCCCGCCCTCCCTATCGCAACCTTGTCCTCCTCTCTCTGCGAGAGCCGGAGCAGTGCGCACGCCGCGTTCTCCTTCGCCGTTGGCGTCCCCGTCTCCAACGCTCCCACTAGAGGTTTCACCGCTCCTGTGGAATTGATGAGCTCTTTGTTCTCGTCGCAGAGCGAGAGATTGAGAATCGCGGTCACCACGTACTCCTGCAGCTGAAGGTCTGACGAGGACGATAGAAGTGAAACCAAGGGTTGAATGGCGCCGGCTTTTGCGATCTTGACGCGGTTCTCTTGCTTGTTCTTGGCGAGTAGCCTGATTTCCATGGTGGCTTGTTTCTGCTCTTCGATGGAACAGGAATGGAGGTTGTGAAGGAGGTGACGAATGAATTCGTCGGAATTGTCGTCGGAGCAGGCGATGAGGAGGCGGCGGGTCTCGGAAGACGGTGTGGAGAATTCAGCAGACCTGTCGCTGTTGCAGTCGCTGAAATTGGAGAAGGAGTGGTCGTTTTCGACGGTGGTTAACATGGCCCTCCCTGCACGGTGAGTATGTGAATGAAGAAGAAGAAGAAAAAGAAGAAGAGTTTAAGAAGAAAAAGAAAAGGCAAAAGAAGGAACGGGGTGCCAAATATATGGGTGGCGGTCTCCTCTTGAGGGACACGTGCACCTATTCAACTCAATGTTGACCGTATCCATTCCTCTCTCTCTTCTCTTTTCATTTCTTTGTTTCCACTGTTACAGTTTTAACTATGATCCACCATTTTGTTTCAAATCACTGTTTTCCTGCCTCCCTCTGCACATGCTTTCACACCAATCATTCCCAACACTACAGCTCAGTATCAACCTTCCTTCACTATCATATCCCCAACCTTCATCTTTAACAATTTTTCTTTATTCCTTCATAATCATACTTCCTAACCACTTTCTTCTTCTTTTTACAAATCATGCCAAATCTATTACGATAATCATTTTTAAGCTTTCTCCATGTCTCCGCATGTCTCAACTTTCATGGATTCAACTTTTTATCAACTTCTCTCTCTCCTAATTCCTTCTCTTCCACATGCTCCTCCTTACAACCTCTTCATCAAACCTCAACTTATCACACAATTTAATTTAACCAATCAAATCAATTCAACTATATTTATAGGTTTAATTAACTCAATTCTTTAAGTCCAAACCAAATTATTTTTCTAAACGGAATTCAACTATTTTTCCCCCTTTAAATTAAACTACGCGTTCTAACCAAATTCATTCCCAGTTTCAAACCTTAAAGGTGTTTTGACTAAAACGCTCCTAACTACTGCCTAAATCCAAATACTGCAAGTTTTTAAGGTTTTTAAATTTGATGTTTCCCCTCTGAAAGTCTACGTGTACTCAAATTCAAGTTTAAACATAACATAATAATTTCCTAATCATTATAGGTTGAGAAGCCGATAATATATATGTCTATAGTTCATTATCACAAAACAAATGTTCCCATTATGCAACATTATACGTTGTAGTAAATGAATTCAGAATGATAATACTTGATAAACACATCCATAACTTAAAAATGGTCCATGCCATAAAATCATTCTAAGCAATATTTGGGAATATTTTTCTCTTTATGCTATCATAAAACAATTTATGATTACATTCAACTAGACTTTTAATTGATCGGTTATGAAAATATTGAAAGTATTATTTTCCTTTAAAAATAAACGTGTATCTTTTGTAAAAAAAATTATCATATTTTTCTTAATTGAAAAAAAAAATCTGGATCCAGCATGATGTATAATGTCTCATGTTCAAATTCTAGTGTAATCATCATCAATAAAATTACAAATTCGGTTTTTTATTAAGAAGAATAGGGAAAGGAAGTTTCGGGTGCGTTTTAAGTTTCCTTCCAGTTACATCCTATTACTCTACGTATACCTTTCTAGTTACAAATACATATTTTCCATCCATTTCATTTAAAAAGTAAAAATAAAAATAATATTAAAATTATTAATATTATCTTAATTTTAAGATGATAAATACAATGAAACAAAATTTAATATAAAAACAATTATCATTTAAAAACATATAAATTGTTTATTTTAAGTTATATATTTATATGGGTTTTTTTATTAGTTTACACTTACAAGTTATTCATTTATATGATGAATTTTTAATTTCTGAAATTTGAAAAATTTAATAACGAGATTAACTATAAGTTATAACAGAGTGAAATCGGTAGCTTCTTCTTTTTCCTTTTCCTTTAATTTTAGAGTGGAAGATAAAGGAAACAACTTTTGATAAAGGAAATGACTTTAGGAACGTTTGTTTTCACGAAAAGCAACTGAGCTGACCATTCAGGTTGAAGCCCTGTGAAGTATGATGCCATGATGGTAATTGGATGATGGGCTCAGCATGTGAACACAAAATCCACTATTCCCAACACCCATTTAGGTTACCACCATGTAGTGTTATCTTTTATAGTTAAAAATGATGCAATTTGAATAAATTAGATTTAAAATTAAAAACAAAAGTGAATTCAGGTTAATTTACTATTTATATTACCACTTCATCCATCCCTTGAAGCTTCCATAAAGTGATGAGTATGAGAAGAACATAAGCATGGCTTGGGTGTTTATGAGGTGGGTGGAAAAGTCTTATAATGATTGAGATTGAGTAGAAGGTGAAGTGCATTGTGAGCTATCACACCCTACATCCACAAGTTATCAGAGCTTAAAAGTTATAAAACATGGTAGAAATAAATAAACTATATTTTCTCACATCACTTTATATATTATTTAGTATTAAGAAGTAGACTTTAAACTTAACACATTTCTCACACTGAAAATTACAGTTCATGTGTAGGACAACATACTATGAATGTTCTGATAATGGCTCGCGGTGACCTGATAAGCTCACCAAGCACTCATTAAGATAGGCTTTAAATGACTCTGATACCATATTAAGAAATGAATTTTAAACCTAACTCAAACTCATAATAAATAATATTATAAATAATGTTATGGTTGGGTATGAAACCAAGATCAATTGGGCTGGACTGAGTAGACACTATGTTTTAGTGAGGGAGCTTAATCATTGTGTCCCCTTTCTTATATCTATTTATCTCTATTTAAAGGGATCAATTGGGCTGGACTGAGTAGACACTATGTTTTAGTGAGGGAGCTTAATCATTGTGTCCCTTTCTTATATCTATTTATCTCTATTTAAAGAGATCATTGTACTTGTAATTGGTGTGCAACAGGAATGAAATAAAACATAATAGTTGTCCGTGTGAATGTAGGTTGCAACCGAACCACGTTAAATCCTGTGTCGTTTATTTTTTTGCATTGATTCGTGATTATGTGTGTTGCTTCCGCATGCGTTTTTTCCCATCATTTATCTACTAGTTTACTTATGATTACTTAAATAAGTTTAAAAGGTTATAAAATTTATTAAATTATATAAAACAATTATAATGCAATAAGTTATTTTATAAATTCAAATAAGTTTTTGATAAGTTTTTGTAAATTGTAACTCATTTAACGGATGAAACCCAAATCCTTATGTGTTCTTACTTATGCATGATGCTTCGGAGAAATTTTTCTAACAAACTGTAGAAACAGAAAGATGACTCTATGTCCTTTAAATTAGCTGAATCAATTTCTTTTTCTTTTTCAATTTTCACATTATTAATACATCAAAAACATATCTGAATACCTAAATAAAACTTATTACAAAGGTTTTTTTCCTATCCGAAAAGTTTTATCAATATTTTTTTAATTAGTAAAAAAGAATAGAAAAAATATGAGACTACTTAGAGTACTCTAATCCATAATCATTTAACATAATAAGCAGTAATATATTACTCTCAATTGTCTAACTGGACAACTCAATATTTAATATATTTATTATGACTCCTCTAACTTTTATAAAATATTTAAAAAAACTACATTTACAATTGGAAAAATATTAAACAAATAAATATATTAAATCTGAAATAAAAATTTAAGATTCTTTTAATGAAACTTTCCAAAATCTAATAATCATACATCTGATTTGAGGAATAATAAACAAATAAATTATTAAATAATTATAATCATACATACAATTTAAAAATTAATCAATTTAGAATTTACAATTATAATTAAGAATCTAACTAATTAATTATTTATAACTAATTTAACTAATAATTTAAATAATAATCTAACTATAATTTAAATAATAACTTAACTAATAATATAATTAATAATATAACTAAAAAATCAAATAATAATATAACTAATTAATATATTCTAATTTTACAATTACAACTAATAATTTAAGTAATAATCTAACTAATTAATCATTTTTAATTTTACAATTAAACTAATAATTTAAATAATAACCTAACTAATAATCTAATTAATACTTTAACTAATAATTTAAATAATAGTCTAACTAATAATAAAATACTATTTAATCAAATAATTTTTTTACTATTAAACCACAAATTAACTAATAATTTAAATAATCACCTAACTAATAATCTAAATAATAATAATAATATAAATAATAATTTAACTAATTAATAATTATATTTTTTTATATATAAGCTTTCATGGTAGGCATCACTATGCAACCTGACATCTCAGTTAAGCTGACACCTCAAGTAACAACAATCATTTGTCATTACATGAAAAAAGTATTATTAAAAAAAATGAAAAAAGAAATAAAATACAAAGATATGGGGGACTAGACCAAAACTCATATATTAACAAAAACGATACATAGGCAGACCATACCTATTCATAAAGAATTCTAATAACAGACTAGATGGAAGTCTATTATACCAATGAAATGATTCTCTATGATGTATTATTTACATTCAAACTACTAAACCAGCTCTCAATTCATAACAAATAATAATAATAATAATAATATAATAATAATAATAATAATTTATAGAATTGTAGAGGAGTTGCAGTCAGCTTCTTTCTAAGGTAGCCTAGGTCTGTGAAGGTGAGGAGATGGCAAGGACCAGATACCTTCCAAATAGGATCAACTCATTTTATCACTAAAAATGAAGAAAACAGAATGAACAAATATATTTTTTTTAATCAGTAATAAATAATAATATAAATGAGAATACTTAAAGTACTCCAATTCATGTATAATACATGTAATTCTCAGCTAAATCGGTACATATACAACATACTATAATACAAAAAAAAAATAAAATAAGACAACATAAATGTCAATGATATAAGGCATGACATCTCCACATAAGTATGTTGGTTTCTTGCTCCTCCCCAAGATCTGAATCACACTCAACAACATTTGCTCTCATCTAAATTAGAACCCACCATAAAAGAGGAGGGAGATCATTAACCATCAATACAGTGATTTTAAACATTCATATACATCAAAACACCAATCAGAATAAGAGAAGTTTGACTTTTGGAATTTATAAGTTACCCATGTCCACGCTTTTACTTGTGCCATAACAAAAATTTCAATAGAATTTACCACTCCATTATTAAAAATAATCTTATTTCTATTATTCCAAATTCCCCAAATAATAGTTATCCACATACATTTCCAAACACAATTACCCACATAATTTAGGTTCATAAATCCAATCTGTTCAAAATGTTGAATAGCATTATCACAATGTATAAAAACTCTACCAACCCACACATCAATCATACACCACACTTTAAAAGCTATTCTGCATGTAAAGAAAATATGGTTTACTGTTTCTAGCTCAGTCTCACACATGACACACATTCCCCCACCAGTCTGAATTCCTCTATGTATTAGATTATCATAGGTTGCAATTTTTCCCGTTAGATTTAAGCTCCAAAAAAAAAATCAAAATTAAAAGAAGAAGAGAGTTGTGGCAACAATGTATTTTGACCCAAAAAAACATTATAAACCGAATTAACAGTGAATGAATTTAAATTATCATTTAGCCACAACCACTCATCATTTCTATAGACATCTATTTTAACAGCCTTTAATTCATCCATAAAGATATTTATAATTTCGTATTACTAAGAGAATGACTCTCTTCTCCTTCCATATTCCCAGGAGAATGAACAAATCATATAAAACATAAAAAAACGAAAACAACACAACAAGAAACAAAGATAAGTACCACTGATAACAATGAGGAGCATAATAAAAACACAGAGAAAAGAAAGTAACAAAGAAGAAAGTGCGAAGGAAAAAAAATTGTTACAAATTACAAGTAAATAAACAAAAGTTATTAAGTTATAAACGTCGTCTACTAAAAATATTCAAATATACAGTTTCCTCTAAAACTGTCACTTTTTATAGAATAGACTACTTTTCTTCAGTACAATGGTCATATATAACTTCCATTTTCAGACGACGTTGTCATAATAATCATCATCTGTTTTTTATTTTTATTCACAAATTTACTATTTATTAAACAATAGACCCTTCTGAATCGACGTATATAAATATCGTCGTATACCTTTTCTGTAGTAGTATTAGGAAAGGTACTTATTCTTCTACTATAAATTATAATAAATATACAATTTAGTTTTCTTTCATCCTGTCATACTATCCTTCCTTAATTTGTATACTTAAATTATTTATTCTAAACTATTTTTAAAAAAGTTCACAATTAAAAATAAACTTATATAATGATTCATCACAAAAATTAATTATAACATAATTTGCATTTGTGTATCTGTTCTTTTATATAACAAGAAGGTATAGTCCCTCATATACCTGGTCGGTCCATTTTTTAAGTAAAGTGGTATTTTAAAAATGCTAGTCAGTATTAAGAAAATAACACGGTACAATTAGTTAGAAGAATTTCTAATTTTTTTTTTTGTCTTGTTATAGATATTTTACTGTCCACTAGACAAAGATTAGTCTTATCCGTAACAACATTGACGCGTTAATTTTTTTACACCGTAAAAATTAAACGCAATTTTTAAAAAAAAAAAAATTGTTTGAAGTGGTCAAATGAAAAGAAAAATATTTCTTTTAGCATATTACATTACAAATATTTTTTAAACATGTTCTACCAGAAAACTTATATGAAATAATCAGTAAATTTAAACACAATCCAATTCAAACACATATATACTTGTAGTCTACATGAATTAGACGAACCCTTGAATTTTCCTCCTCAAACTTGCCTTTGGTTCTTACATGAATTTCTTTCTTCTCTTTTTTGGGCACAACAATAGCATATTTATTTATCGTAGTTCTTGTCACAGTGATATTTTGGTGCTTATCTCTCGGAAATGACAAAATATCTAATATAAAAAAAAATCATTACTAAAAAAATAATTAAATAAAAATCAATTTTAGAAACCAAATTTTTAAATAAAAAAAATATTCTAAACTATAAAATGTAACCAACAACCAAATTGACCAATTCTACATATCATAACCTGTTTCACAACTTGTAGCTTCATTATGAAATCAATCTATAGTATTTTAATAAAAAAAAAATCTATTAAACACATTTTACTCAACTATATTACTTGTTCTAACCAGATACAGCATCAAGACATATTTAATCTAACTATGCATTTTGTCAAGAACAAATCTTATGTCAAAATGACTACTTTAAACCTCCAAATGAGTATAACATTGTGACATACAAATCCACCATAAACCCATCAAATCCCAACTCTACTTAAATATTCATCTCAATTTAAAACTAAGTAGGAATACATCTAACTTATTATAGTTTCCCTTGCCCAGTGATAGAGATGCCTAAGATATTAAAAGATGTAAAACTACTTCTAAGAATACCAATCACCTAAAAAATTCAAAACATTAAAAATCTAATTAAGGTTACTTTTAAAAAAAGTCATCTTCTCTGTAACAAAAGTCGTGAGATGTCTAAATATTCACAGAAAAATTTAGAAAAGACCAAAGAAATTTTTTATAACAGAGATAAATTTACTCTATCAGAAATTCTGATAGGTTAAATCTCATGACTAAAGTTTATTTTCTTGATCAATTATTTTTAACATAAAGATTCATCCATTGATTTAATAAAAAGTCCATCATCACAACATTCTTTTGTTATTTTCTTGTTTTCCATTTTAGTAAGCAACTAGTTATTATATAACAATAATGTTATTATTATTCTTATCATATTAACATGCATAAATAAGTAAAATAAAATTAAAATTAAAATTTTCTACAAAAATGACTAAAGTAAATAATTAAAAAAACATAAACTGGTATACAACCAGAGTCTTATCATCACTCTTTGTTCAATAAAAAAGGTTTCTAGTTTTAATTTCTTTACTATAGGCATGCAAGAAATTGACTAAAAAGACTTATTCATTTATTATTGATTTTCATATATAATTTCGTTATTTTACTATTCATAATCATTTAGTTATAAAATAGTTAGGAATAAATTTTTAGTTTTTTAATGGATTATTTAACTTATAATTAAATTTTTCAAATTTTTTTTATTTCTCTTACATTAAAAATTTTTATTTTTACTTTATTTCTAATTTATTTTCATTCATTATATGTTTCTTTCCACTGTTTTCTCCCACTATATTGTTTAGCTATTTTCTTGACGAAAAATATAATTAATAGGTGTTTAATTTAATTTATTTTGAAAAAGAAAAGTGTTGTTAGTTTTATGATAGCAGATCCGAGATGGTGCTTAAAGTCTTGATGTTTGATAAGAATGTGTATTGAAAAAGTGTTTCTTAAATTTGGGTCAAACATGGCGTGGTTATTATTTAAACCTTTTTCTTAAAAGTTTTATGGTCCTACAACTCATCTCATCTCTGTATTTCTATAAAAACAATAATATTAAAGTGGTAGAGGTTAAAGATTGTATTTCATATATCAAGATTTATCACTTTAAAGCGATTTGAATTTATTTATTTTTTATTGTTGATAAAAAAAATAAAAAAATAATAATAATAAATGTCAAAAGTCGTTAATGTATCCGTTGACATGTTATATATATTTTAGATTAAATACAAGGATAAAAGGTTCATTGTGGAGTCTATTCAGCAAATAAAAATTTTAAAAATTGTTGGAGGAATTAAAAAATTATTCGAGTGATTTAAAATAATAGATAACTTAAAAAATATGAAAAAAGAAGGCATCAGATAAAGAAATAGGCCAAGAAAGCTTTTAAAAAAAATTCTTCTATTAATTAAAAACAAAAGAAAAAAGCATGATGAATACTTGCATATGATCGGTTTGTTTGAGTAAAATGAGTTGAATTAATTGATTAAAAAGAAAGTTTTCAAACAAAAGTAACTAAGAAAAGAAAATTAGTGATCAACAGTATGAAGAAAAGATATTTCACACTAACGTAATTCAAAACCATGCATTTGAACTAAAATGAAAAGAAAGGAAAATGTTTGTAATCTTGCTTGCAGTAAAGCAGATGAAATCAGCGAAATCAGATAGTTTGAATTCCCAAAGTTATCACAGAAAACTCTCATCATTATTATCCAACATCCACAACAAGAGATGAGTTCATGAGAACACAAATAAAAAAGCTTCGAATCCAAGAACTATAGGTACTACATATGTAACTAAACAAGGTAACTCAGACGGAAGCATAGAGCTTTGGAAGAAAAGAAAACCACTTGAAACCACAGGTAGACTTTAGAGGCAAATAGGGACACCTTGGAAGCCAATCCCAACTTCTCCTGGAAACACTGTAGTACAATATCTCTGGCCACATGTAACAGCAAACGCAGATCATACCCTCATGCCAGAAGCAATAAACATGTTCATAGTTATGGTAACAAACCGACACAAATTTTCTACACATAATCTGAGGCAACGCCGCCATTTCCACCCAAACCCCTTCACCCGTTAATTCCCACAACTTGATACTTCTGGAGATTCCATCGGTTCCAACCCCACCAACCAAATACAATTTCCCCTCTCCATCGTCATCACTGACCAGCCTCACGAAAGTCAGTTGTTGGGGCAACTCAGCCACGTGCCTCTCCCACTTCCCACTCTCCAAATCCAAACGCACCACGGAGAACGGCTCCGGGGTGGTGAAGTACAGTCCCCCGTGGAAGAAAGTGCCCTGCTGGTGACAACTGTCGCTGAGGATAGCATCGAACCCCTCGAAGCGCTTCCACGAGAGGTCGCTAGAGTTGTAGACAAAGGCAGTGTTGGAGGTTGACTTTGAAGAAAGGAGCACTAAGCTGTAGCTAAGAGGGGTGGTCACAAGAGCTAGGTGGGTGAAGTGAAGAGAGTGAGTTGGGGATTCTATCCTTCTTGAGGTCTTTGCAAAGAGGTTGCATACGAGAAAGGAAGAGGAAGAGGGGTTGAAGAGACAAAAGAGGCCACCGGAGGAGGATACAAGAGAGAAGGAAGATGAGAAAGGGAGAGAGGGAGAGATGGTGCGCCAAGAGGAAAGGTTGGAATCGTAGAGACGGAAGTAGAGAGGGCACTGAGGGTATGAGAGTAAGAGAAAGGAAGAGAAGGGTGAGGAAGAAGAAGAAGAAGAAGATGATGATGATGATGAAGAGTGTTTGGAGACAAAGGAAGGAGAGAAGAGAAGAGAGGAGAAGGCCTTGCAAGTGGGTCTGAGGTTCAAGAGAGTCTTGAGAGGGAGTAACAGAAGTATGTGTTCCACAACATCAGGAGGTAATTTGCTCCAGACTCTGGGGTCCATTGTTGTTGTCGAAGTGAAGGTTGCTATGTCCTTCATTTCATCGGAGTTTCCGAATGAATGTGGTGTCTGCTGTAATAAAGAGAAGAAGGAGTTGACTAAAACAAAAACAAAAGCTTGAGGTACGACCATCTTTGTTTTTTTAATTTTAATTGGAATTTTAGTCCCCAGTGGTATTTGTCATCCTAGTGTATATTAAATTTTTATTACAGTCTAACAATTTATTTAAAAAAATCATTTTTGATTGAAATAGAACTGTAACGTTGACAATTGTAACTTGCTTATGACACACAGCTGAAGACATTTTAAGTTATCTAAAGTAGGAAATAATTATGGGGAATCACTCAAGTGTTGATATGCAATGACGATATGTAAGAAGTCTACAAGTATGGCTTAGATTGCAACTTATATTAAGTTTTTAGGGAAAATCAAGGCTTGATTTCATAAAATACATTTGTTTGGAGAGAAACAAGAAGTTTTAATTATAATTATGCTTTTGACTAAAATGAAGTTTTGCAATTGATTTTAATGATTGAAATTTGTAAGAATAGTTGGATATTTTATTGAAGAGTCAAAGCTTACAATTACTATTGTTACAAAGAAAAAAAAAATCAAAGATAAAAAAAGAGAGACAAGCAATTAAGTGTATGGAGTCATGTTTTCCTCCTTTCCCTTGATGCAAAAACTCGATCATGTTGGACAAGTGGTTTTGCGCATTTAAACATGCAATTATGCGAATCCTAATTAGTTGGGACTAGTTTTTGGATAATGAGAAAATTATCACTATTTGAATTGAGTAATTTTGCATGTTAAAATAAGCTTAAATAGTATTAGAAAAATTATATTCCAAATGAAATTAACACAAATTTTACTTTCAATTCTTTTAACTATGTTTAATATAATATTAATGACATCAATTAGGGAAAACTAACATCTAATTTACGTTTACAAAATTCAAAGATCGTATATTGGCTAAAGGAAATTATATGATTGTTACCTTCTAAATGAAAAGAACATCAAAGATAAATTGCAAATCCTTGGACAAATTTTCATAGTATTGAAAATATCGAAAATAATTACAGCTGGAATGTGAAACAATAGTATTCTATTGCTGTTCTTTTATTAGATTTTTAGGAGTGGGTGTTTTGAACGTGACCCGTGATAGGATTCACAAGTAGCAGCCTTAAAAAATATGGCGTCGTAGCATTTTTTATGCAGGATTCAAAGCAGCTTAATCCGGACTCAGTACAAGTTCACTAAAAGGAGGAATACGTAGAATAATTAATTGCTCTATCGTTCGAATGTAAATTAACAACAGATGAACACCATTACACAATTATTGTGTTGGAGTAATGCGTAACTGTATAAGGAAATATTGGCTAAAATACACCCGAATCCTTCTTCTAAACAAAATTCAATTCCGGGTGAGGTTAAATTAAACTTTACAGACATTATACTGTTGTATATATTTTATAGAGGAAGTTGGCATCAAAATTGCCGACTGCACATTCGATAATGCCACTATGTATGAATCGTGTAGAACAATATATGCACCTCATTGAACTTTAACCCTGCGACATAAAAGGTTTCGCATGTAGACAAATGCCAAATGGTTACCGAGCAGATGCATAAATATGGTATCTTGGCAAGTAAGAAATATGGAATGATTAACTTATGCGCTTAATAACCGCTCATTCCAGAGAAGTGCTTCTTCATGGATCGGTCCTTCTGGTGGTGATTGTTTCTTCCTCCTCCTCTGCCCCTCCCTCTCCCTCTACCTCTTCCTCTACCCATTTGGTTATTCCCATCCGCCTCAGAATCATCAGATTGTTGCACAGGCTGCTGATGAGGTACAGTCTGTCTTCCACCACCTTCCTTCCTACCCCTACCAAAAGATTTGCCCGGAATCCCACTGCCTTCCGTTTCAGAAATCTGGAATTGGTTATCATCCTCCTTGTTGGAATCTGTCAACTTCTTTACTGCGCCAAGAGGAAGGTTTCCGCCTCGTCCAAGGCCATGTATTAACTCTTTCTGCGCTAGCGTTACTAGTGAAGCTTCATCAGAATTTGCAACTGCTACCGCACCAGCCACTTTGTAGCTGTAATTCTTACCATCTTTGACATAGTACTGTGGTTTTTTCCTAGAGCCCCATTTTGAATCAGGGACATCTTTTACAGAGTTTCCACTCTCTGTTGCCCACGATTTCCCTGATTTTGAATTTATTTGGGCACCAAGTGTCTCATTTTCTTCTAATCCAGAGTCCGCTACACTTAAACCCAAGTCATCAAAAGAGTCGTCATACTCATCTTCATATTCATATTGTAAAATCATAGCAGCAGTTTTTGATGTATCTTTCTCGTCCTTTTTATCCAGAATACTGTGATCAGGTAAGTCAGCTTTAGATTTCCTTATAAATTTTCCTAGTGAAGCAGTGGATGACATCAATGACCCCTCCGTCTGTTGCTTCCCCCTGACAACTTCTGGATTTGAGGATGCTGACGTAGAATCAATTAATTTACCTTTTCCTTTATCATTCCCACCCACGGTGGTAGGCTTGGCCGGTGGCAATGTCTCTAGCAAGGTGTCCAGGTTCTGCAGATCTTCATGAAGGGTTCCCTCTAAAATTCTTTGAATAACCTCTTCTGGATTCTGGTCATAAACCTCAAGACACGCAGCTAAATATCCTTTACCGTAATCAGGGAACAGGTCCCTAATTTGACTGATGTTTGACTCTGCAATTGCGGCATCTTCATCCGTCAGTAATGATTGGTTTGGCACAGGGGCTGTAGCAGAATATGGGTCCTTATAAATCTCTTTCACAGAACTCATCATCCCCGATAGATATTGAAACTGTTCATCATCAATGAATATCCATCCTGTATCATAGTAACTGAATTAGAAAAGGAAAAGGCCCAAGCATATGCCACATTGCTAACATAATGGAAAAATGAAACGATTTAAAATATAATTTTGAAGGATCAGATAGATCTGGTTCCACTTTATATCTTACAGGGAAAAGATGGATTAGCCCTCTAAAAAATTTGCTAGATCAAGCTTTTTACCATTAACCAAACTAAGCCAAGCAATTTATGCTACACAAATATATGAAAGAGATTATACACTACTACTATACAAATGATCATTACCACTATCCTTTAATCTATCAATCCTACTCAGTATATTGAAATTTCTTTCAACATCTTGAAGAAATGTTTCCTTCTGATGGCTTTCCCGAGAATGAGCTGATACAGAATTGATATCTCGAAATGTTTGAACCAGAATATCTGCTCTGATGACTGGGTCCTCTACATTGGCAGGAAACATCTTAGTGGCAGCTGGAAGAGGGAAGCTATCTCTGAACACTTCATCACTTAGATAGCACAAGTGCAATAGTTGCCAACCAAACTTTACCAATCTTATTTTTAACATCTTCAGACTAACCAAGATATTAGACGATGTGGCATCATGTTTGTCCGAAAAAATCATACGGAATCCCTTTTGCAATGATGGAATTAGTGAATCATGCAATCTCGCAAGGAGGCTCATCAGTTCCTCATTCCCATAACTAAACAAATTACACAGAACAGGAAAAAAAAATCAAAGTCTTGAAGAACAAATTTAAATTGGCAAATATTATTAATTTATTCTATTTAGATAAATTAACCAACACAAATATTTTACGCATGATACATCAAATGCAATGTTTGATAAGTCATTTCCCATGGAAATTTACCACATTCTGTCTTCAATCATAAAGATCAAGTTTCAGAGGTAAAGGATACCTCATTTCAACTGGACAAGAAAAGAATACAGCTGCTGGTCCGTATGAACCAACAAAAGAATCCATTGATACAATTGCATCATTTATAAAGTCCATCACCTGTAACAAAAACAGATGGCATCATCATTATGCTGCATATTTTGAACAACTACATAAATTGTGGAAAAACTAAATGCTACATTAAAAACTAATCTACCCCAAAGCCAGAGGCTCTTCACTACACAAAGGTATTGAGGAAAGTAGTTGTACTCAATTTTCCCTTTACATGTGCTGAGATACTGTTTCTGGGTTGAAGCCCATGACTAGTGGGTCAATAAGGTGCAACTTTACTTTATCATTTACACCAACACTCGCCCTCAATCTAAATGCTATATATTTTTAAGAAATTATGGCAGGGAGAATAGACAATTGCCTGGCATGTCATTTGGCACAGCAAAATTCTACTTCAATAGCCTTGAAATATGGCAGTAATTATTGTCTATCAAATATCTGACATGGTAGAAATAAGGCTTTATTAGTGAGATAGGGAAAACACTATTTACAATTGATTTGCTGTGGTCAACGCCATAAATTCAAAGTTTCTGGATTATCCCCAAGAAGGTTGCTGGGATTGGATGCAGTAGCCGGTAACTTCACATATAATGGGGAGTAACTAGGAAAAGAAATGTATTCCAGAATCTAGATCAAAGCTCAACTCAAATGCTTAAGAGCACCATGAGCTGGTCATTCCCATACCGCAGTTTTAATGCTACATATTCAACTGTTTTGACTCCACTTTTTTGCAAATTCTATCCAGCTACACTTTAATGCTGCCTTTCCGTAGTTGTATTTTTCCTCTCGGCTCTTTTCCAAAGAATGGATCATTAAAAATGGGGAACATAAATCCACTCAACTTTCTTAGTGGGACTAAGCCAATCAGTTATCCAGATGTAGAAAATTACAAACTTATAGATACGGAATTTGAATCTTCTCATATATCTGCTTTATCACCCCGTAAAATATTGGGTATTAGGGTCACAACTCATAGGGAAAAAGAATAAAGTGACTCACCTCCAGCAGATCAGCTTGGAGAAAAGCAGCATTGTGGTGATCGAGATTTCCAGAAGAAAATAAAACCTGTACATAATCCCCAAACGAAAGCTTTAATTTTCATTGTAATTTCCTCCTTTATACCATAATTATACACATGAACTTTCCATCAAGATTTAGACATTCAGTCACTTATAAATAGTTTTCTGAAAGACATTTCTATCCGTTAACGCATTCTACATAAGTCAGATAACTTATGGAAGGAAGAGAAAGAAGGTCTTCAGGCACATTATTGGTCTAAAGGATGTTCAAAGGGAACTCGAGAAGAAAAGTGAAGGAGTCAGACTTAAATATTATATCTTCTAACCAAAAAATGATGAATTAATAACTTAAATTTATAAGATAAAAATATGCATGTTCTGTGCATGCATCCAAATAATACAGAAACAGTGATGTGTGCACATGGTACAGACCAGTTCTCTCAACACATATCATCCAACAAACTAGTGTTAATTATGTCTCCGCTAAAAGTCATTTCGTCTCCCCACCTTTTCTTTGGAAATGTGTGGAGGCGTGTGCCTGACCTAGATTATCCTTTTGTCGTGTTGAAAGTATAAATTCTAATAAAACAATGAAGAAGCTCTTCGGCATAATATAAATAATATGAAACAAAACAGTTTGTTGGACATCAAAATTAAACTTATCAATTTAACAAATAATATGATTCAAGACGTAACATATACTCTTTGTAACAAGAGCAAACTAAATTAATATTCTCACCAACAAAAAAACTTCAATAGCCAACCAAAAGACATTATAAAAACTCAAAGCAGAAAAAAAAGCTATTAACATTATGGGTATTCAGTTTCACTCAGTCAAATTACAAGAATACCTCCAAAGATGAACTGCAACGTTCATGCATTGTGCTGACAATTCCTAGAAAATGGGATATTACTGCAGTCAGATTATTATGGAGCCAAGGTTGAGCATTCAAGGCATTTCTGACCTGAGACAGTCAAAAAGAGAAAAGTAAGAAAGGAAAGTTAAATGCACAAAAAGGAAGTACTTCAATTCCACAACAAATTTTACATAGAACTGCCCCTTAGATTGAGATGGCTATAAGAACAAAAAATGTGTATGGGTGTAATGCAGACAAAATTAAAGTGTTGGATTAATATCCTTCTATATTTTTCTTGACAAATTATGTAATAGGACCCTTCCAGAGAAGGTATAACTCAAGTAAATCAAAAAACTCATAAAGACAAAGTGTAAAATAAAACAAAGAGCAACAGAATAAAGCATACTGGTTTACTTCAGGAGAGAGGAAGAGAGAACATCAAATACTGTCATGCATTCCATTTCACAAGCAATAAGGGAAAACATCTTAATGAACTTCATCTATTATTTTGTGCAAATAAACCAAAAAAGAAGTATCAAAGATATAATCATGTATCCCAGTGCCTAAGGCTCCTCACTTCACGAAGGTATAATTATACACAGCCTTTCCGTTGCATATTCAAAGAAGCTATTTCCTTATTCGAGCCCGTGAAGAACTGGTCACCAAGGCATAACTTTACCGTTATGCCAAGGCTCATCCTTATACCAGGTAATATACTATTAAACAGAAATTCTCACCAGTGATCTTGTCAGTTCTTCATTTTCATGATAATATATGGCACATATATCCAATAACTTTGGCAATTCAAGCAACTTTTTCTCCTGCAAAAGAACTACAGGCAAAATTAGTGAACAACGGTGAATCACAATACAAAAAGACAAAATATGAGGTAATTACTCGACAAGAATCCACAATGGAAATAATTTTCCAAACACTTCCTATTTCTTGTATACAAATAACATTTCTAGAACAGCACAAAATCATTGTTCCAATGCGAGTTCAATCTCTGCCTGGGCCAAGACTTACAAATGCACAAAGTATGTATGTGCGCTGTCTTAACAAAGGAAGTAGTAATAGAAAACATGTAGTGGTCACTCAAACAAAAACGTCTATATTGTCCACAACCTAAAAAAGGTCAAATGGTATCCCACCTCCATGGTCTCTCAAACTGAGGGAATCGGCCGGTCGAGCACCAGGGTCTTTATTCGAAGAACTGCAATGCACACACATTACAAAAAATCACAGATAAAGAAAACAGACTCCAAACAGAGCATTACTCCAACTCATGAGAAACTTACATGCGATACAATACCATGAAAACGCGGCGACTCAAATCGCGCTCCCCAACAATAACACCTGCAACAATCCCTTTCACCCCGCGATGAGGGAAATCATACCACCTGCTTCTGAATTGCAAGAAGCTGTCCAAAAACTCATGTAAGGAGATGTCAGCCGCCACTGCAAATACAATTAAAAACATCAACACGAACTTCACACAAAAAATCCAAAACGTAACAGCAGCGCATTACACAATTCAATAGCAAGTTGAATAGTTTCAGTATTACATGGTTTGATAAGATTAGATTGAGAATGAATGAAGGAAAAAAAATTATATTATTTTTTAAGAGAATGAATGAAGAATAATTGAGTGAAGTACCTTGTGTCCAGAATTGCTTGGGTTTGCACTTGAGCAAGCGTGACAAGTGTGTGTTCAAAAGATCTACGACTCTCTGAGATTCGAGAGGATCCAATGCTCCATCTTCGGCGCCAAGACCCGCCGCCACGGCCTCGTCTTGAGGTAAGTATTTAACAAAATTCCCATTCTGGGCTCTGCTTGGGGCTCCGCTAGTGGTGGCGGGGATGGATGGTTGGGTTTGCCTGAGGGAGGTTGACAGGGTTGGATTGGGATTTTTGCGGACATAGTTGTTGTGGTAATGGGTTTTGGTGAAACCCTTGTTATTGTTGTCTTGTCCACCCTGACCAGATCTATTCGACATTTGAATCGGAAAGGATCGAGCGAAGAGGCGTAAGAGAAGGATGGCGATGGTGCGGAGTGGCTTAAGTTTTGGAATAAGACTCAACTCGCCGCTTCAAATACAGAAGGTGAAGTCAGTGTTGGGTTGGGTTCAGTCCAGAGCGTGGGTTTTGTTTTGTTTTGTTTATGTTTAATATATGTAATTCTCAGGTGCTGTTTTCTTTTTTTTCTTGGAATTGCAACAATCATAAGTTGCATAATCCATCTCTTATCTCCCATAATCTACGTATTATTCATTATGCTTTTTAGTTCATCAAAGCATGTTTTTATATGTATGTAGGGATGTGTATTGGTTAGGTTAATCGATTAAATTTTGAATACATCTGATTTTACATAATACGGTAATTTTAAGTTTTATGGATATTTTATAATTTTGATAACTTTTGTTTGATGATCATAGTAATAATAGGAATGTTTATATCACCTTAATACGGACGTAATAATAATAATAATTTATTATCATATTTTATATTTATTCATATTATTTCACAATTCTAATATTTATATTTAGTATTTTTAGTTTTATAAAGAGATATCAATTTCTATCTTACTTTAATAACATTTTGCCAATTGTTTTTTTATAACTATTGTGGTAATCGTTGTTTGATGAAAATTTTGATAATAAATTATTGTATTACATTGTAAGGGAATGTGTTTGTGTACTGATAGAAGTGAACTACGTAAAAAACGTTAATTAAATTACTTTTGATTTAAAGTTTTAATTATATTAAGGATAGTTTTGTATAATATACAAGTGTGCAATATAAGTGGGTGGGTTTTATATTTAAGTGAAGAGAGATAACTATGTTTAATTGAGAAATAAGAATAAAATTTTGGTTTAACCTATTGGATATTAAGATTAAAAAAATAGAGGTGCACTCAATTAAAGGGAGGGGGTGTAAGAAAAAATTAAGATAAAACAAAAACCGTGGACCCATGACCAAATGACAACTCATAATTCGAATGAGAAAATGATCAAATGCAATTTTTGTTTTATTAAAAAATATCATTCAATCGATATTTTCTTATATTTTAAACATGTTTTAGTAGACTGTTCTCCATATGATATGATGATCATTGTATGGTTTTATTGTGATATGTTATAATTGTATAAATGTAAGTTCTTTTTGAAATATGTTTGAGATGACATATGTAGTATGATAATATGATAGTATCATTATCATTTAATTAATATTATTGACAATAAGAGTTAAGTGGAATTCCTCTAACTTGTTTTAAAGAGGTTCTAACTTCTCAATGAAGATATTGATAAAAAGGGAGATTGGGTAGAAATGAACTTGCGAGGTAAGAAAATTTCAATAAACTTTCAAAAGAATTATATTATTTAATTTAATCACAAATAATATAGTAATGTGCCAATTTGAAAGAATAAAAAATCTTTAAATATTTAACAAACATTTTAAAAAAATATTTCATTCAATCAAATTAACATGACAAATTGAATAAATTCTATTTATCACATCAGGAACATGACTGACATAGTCTAACCTCAGAAAAACAAACGAAACAAAAATTAAAAGAAATAATAGAGAATTAAAACTATATTTAATAGTGAGATAATTAATCTTTCAACTGAATGTAAACCAAAAATAACAGAAAAAAATAGAGAATTAAAAACATGGTTAAATTTTTTATATAATCAATCTTTCAACTAAATGTCAACCGTAATCAGTTATCATTATTTACAATTTTCCATTTTTAGTTCATAATATATATACATTTTATTTAAGTCTTTATAATCAATTTTAAGATTTTATATTCAAATTGAACGACATTCTGAACTTTTTCTAAATTAAATTACTCCATACTATATGAAGTTGTCCATGAAAATATTTGTGACGTGAAATCTCCACACTCAATTTTTTCTGTTGAAATGTAAACGAATACTGTGTTAAAGTTTTTAACTTAATTACACATTTTACATTCAACTTGTACTTTATGATGATTTTCTTACTTGATGCAAATTTCTCATTCAATATTTTTTCGTCGAACCACAAATAGTTTTAAATGTGATAGATTTGAAACGTTATTAAATAGACACATTCAAAAAATATCATTTTAAATCCTCCATGTCATTAGGAAATACATACAAAACACAACTTCTGTCAAGAATCTGTAAAATAGCATGTTTTCTAATTTATTTATTTGTTTATTTACAATTTAGTATCACTCTAAACAAATTTCAAACATGTTATTATTGACTTTTGCATTTTGAAAGGTAAAATTGAGATTTTAGACATCACAACTGTCAACTTCAAAAATTACGTAAAACATTCGTGTCATCTTCTATAGTCAATTTTTTTTCTTCAATAAAAAAACTCAAATGTAGTAAATATTCATCTCGTGTATTTTAAAATAAGATAATGGTGTATAATCTAAACATATTTGAAAAAAAAATAAAACATAATTTTCTCTTCAAAAAATATGTAAAATTTCAAATGAAAAAGTACAGTTTAAGAAAAACAGGAAAATATAAATTGAAGGAAATGGGAGAATATAAAAATATAGTTTAAATTAAAAATTAAACAATCCTTAGCTGAGACTATTCTCATTACTATGCCTAATCTTAAGATCTACCACTGCCATATGGGCAAAGGGCAAGTAATCTGTCATTCCCCAACACAACAATAAGATAATTTACATTTTTTTACAATGTTAAGATTAAAACTATGCATATTACCCAAATTTCTAACACCGACTCTAATAGTTTTCTCTATTGATTCTTTACTATAAATATAAATTACGAGCTTTAAAACAACAGACACAGAAAATAAAAATAATAATAATAATAATAATAATAATAATAATAATAATAATAATAATAGAGCAGAGCTAATCGCAGAAACAACGAAGCTTTCTGCAGCAAATCCCATCAAAATATATCTTAAGAAAATCTAAGCAGTCATCAATAAAGCTCCTAACAAGAGCCAGATCCAATGGTCAATAACTAAACATAATCAGCAGGAAAAATATCAGGCCGTCACTTTAACTAAGACAAATAGCGGCTTGTCTCCCAGCCTGTCCCGCCCCTGAAATAAGGCAGAAGGTAAAATAGTTTATAGCAATCAATTTTCTGTCGCAACACCATAGATTTGGTATTCAAAATAGTCAGTGTAATGTAAAGCACCAGGGAGAATACACTATTTCAAATGTCATATATCGCACAATAGCCAGACCAAAAGAATCCGTAAGTTATGGCCTTTTAAATCAAGGCAGGATCACTAACGATGACCTACAAAGTCCACAAAATTTCTGCATTTATTGCCTCTTTTCACTCCAGAATCAAGGAATGCAAGGGATTCTTGGGCAGGCGCCACATACTGCATATTATTAGGATTTAATTTTCAGGTATGAGACTCGGGTTCTCCACCTATTGTATAGTTAAAAAAGTGACTTGGAGAACACTTGTTGTGACCAACTTGCTTAAGAAAATCTTTCATGTTGAAGGACAGGACACAACTTAAGGTTGAGTTAACCTATTATTAAGAAATATGTGTACTTTGTTTTCTACTTTGTTCTTCACGTTTCTCACGACGCTACTCCACTTTATCTATGTGTTGTTGCAA